>JANRGW010041652.1:0-23920 GCA_024733675.1 Psilopsiagon aymara | reverse complement strand
GGTGAGGCACTGGAATGGGTTGCCCAGGGAAGTTGTGAATGCTCCATTCCTGGCAGTGTTCAAGGCCAGGTTGGACAGCGCTTTGGCTGACATGGTTTAATGGGAGGTGTCCCTGCCCATGGCAGGGGGATTGGAACTAGATGACCTTAAGGTTCTTTCCAACCCTATCCTATCCTATCCTATCCTGTCCTGTCCTGTCCTGTCCTGTCCTGCCCTATTTGTGTTTCAAATGCTTTCACACACTTGAAATACATCATTACAGTGATGCAGAACTTCAATTTGCTGGAACACTGAAATATCTGGCTTGAACCTGACCTGTGCTGGCAACAGATTGCAGCTTGCAGCCACCCACATAAAATGACTTGAAGATCTCTGTCTACTTCCAAATGAGCAAGGGCTGCTTTGGAGAATACTACCCGAGATAACCCCCAAACTGACAGCCTGGGAGGAAGTGAATTAACATGGATGCTGAGTCACTTTTCACTTCCATTGCTATGAACAGGTAACAAATCCTCCTGTGTACTCAGCAGTGAAACTTGTATTAGGGTGAAAATACACCTATTTCTCTCATACCTTCCTCCTTTCCCCATGCAAACTGTTACTGGTGTGATGGGGACCACACTGGAAACTTGCACTTGTGGAGCCGGGGACAGAGCACTTTGCTTTACAAGGCAGCTAACTGAAACCCTTCAGGAGCCAAGGGCTCGTATGCGTTTGTCACCCACAGCTGGCAGCACCCTGGGCCCAATCTGCCTGAGAACAAGCACCTGGAGGCCAAGGATAGCTCTGAGCCAAAGCTGGAAAAAGTCTGCAGCCTGACACAGAAAATGAAAGGATTTGTTTGGGATGAGTGCTGTGGCCTTATAGGGAGGCTGTGGCTTTCAGGCAGAAGGAATGTGAAGAAAGAGCGAGCGTGAAGCAGCCCACCCTGTGCAGGCTGAAACAGAAGGGCTGGTGGAGCAGCAAGGAGCCTGCCTGCTCGCCTGCCCAGGGGTGGGCTGTCAGCAGCCTCATGCTGGGATGCTACAGGCTGCTTTCTTGGGTGTATCCAGAATGGGTTTGAATAAAGCAAAGCTTAAAAACCACTGAATAAATACCACTGGTAAACACTGTGCTCTTCCAGTGTGCATTCTGGATTTTAAGCAGTTTTGTTGACATTTCAAGTTTCTTTGCTTCTATGGTCAAGTTTATTAAGCTAATTTATTACTGCTTCTCTTGATTCTGCTAATTCTAGGGAACAACGAAAATGAGGAAACTCTTTAGAATTAAGAAAAGGAAATTCATGAAGCAGTGTTTTAATTAGCAATAAAGTTGCTTGTTGCAGGGTACCAAGATCTCTTAAAATGCTAACAGGCTATATTTTAAAATAAAAGCATTTTAAACTGGGTAACAGTATGTTAATTTCCCCCTTCTGCCTTTCAGGTATATTTGGAATCACATTTGTAAGGATAAAGGAGAAGTATTTTCTTTCAGTACTTGTAAGTCTGATGTTTTATCTGAATTGGAAATTTGACTGCTGTCCTTTTTTTTCCCCAGCCTTTACTGTGGCTGCATCTGCTGAAGCCGGGGGTGTAAGAGCGGGAGGAGTGAGATTTACATTGGTGGAGCTTAGAGCTGAACTCACTGGTGTTACTTGTGTGAGGTAAAGCTAAGCATACATATCTATCTGCCTCATGATTGGGACTGAGTATGAGTATATGCCTCAAGACTGGAATTTTTCCACTGGCCATTTGATCTGCTGATATTTTGGATTGCTAGATCCTCCTCTCTTCCTCATATTTTTTCAAAACTTAAAGACCCTTTATATGCCATTCTGACAAATACAACTTTTCTATCTTATTATCTATATCTAGTTTTTCTTTCATCCTTTGGTTTTCTGATGCTTCTGTTTCAAGCATTTGACTGTTTTCTCTCTTCTTCATTTTTTTCTATTTTGAAATCCTCTATTAGGTTTCATTCTAATTCTTCTTCTTTTATCATCTTCATGATAAAAGATCATGAATACATCACAGATCTTTTCTCTTCCCAGTGCATATTAGCTGTCTTTCTCAGTAGATAACACAGATGCTTTCTGTAGCTTCCAGATACTAGTACTTTTATTCTTGATTTCCAAGTAACCATAGAAGTGATTAATTCCAGGCAAGTATTTGTGATCATGAAATTGACAAAAAAGTTCTGTTGGAAGCCAGGTTTGTCTGAAACCTTGTGTTTCATATAAAATCAACTATGATCTGCTGCTATTTACCAGGCTGTTGAGAGGATGGACAAAAGTATTTGCTGATGGCTCTCCTAAAAGCAGAAGACATCTTTCCAAAATCAGCCATTGGGTTGTTGGTAATGGCAATGGCTCTTTCATAAAAAACACACCTTGTGCAGATTCAAATGCCAGGCCTGGACCTTTGAGTGATCTGTGAATTTATGGAGCTCTTCACCCCTGCCTTTGTAACTCTGATATTACTTAAGATTGCCCCTGCTAAGAAAAAGAGACGGGTATTTAGTTCTTTCAGAGTCTCAAATCAGATATTCTCCTCTGTGTTTCTCATTTCTCAAATCTACAGGGAAGCCAGTAGCTCTAGGCTAATAACTTTATGCATTCATATTTTATGGCTATGTATATAGGTTGACAAGTAATAAAAACAGAGCTCTGAAAACCAGCTTCTTCCTTCTGCTATTGAATCAAAGTATCCCACAAAGACAGAAAACCTCTTTTAGTCCTTTCTGGGACTGTGTCATGTTTACTGAGGTCTTCAGTCACTCTGGAAACTGGAGTTCTGAAAATATGCTGAAAATTTTGGCTGCTAGAGTTGTTTAGAAAAACAAGAGATTCTCAGACTTCTGAGATTTTGGATCAGAAGAATCATATGTATCTCCATGGCTACCAGATCAGTTTGTGAGCATCCTGGCAGATTTCTGGTAGCCATTTTGGAAGGTTTCTTAGATAAACTGCTTAATGAAAGACTACTGTAGCCATGTGGGCTTGCTGGTGTGACCAAGGCTGCATATAACTGACCATCAGTCAGGAGGACATGCTACTGCACCACCTTGCTATTTGACCTTGTTAAACTTGCTGGTGTCAGGACTAGAGATAAACACTTGGCCCATTTAGTGTCTTGGGATGTGGCAGTCATGGGCCTGTCTACACCTCTGTAAAATCTGGACTTCCAGCATGCAGATATTTCAATATGGGAAGAAGAGAAGTGGTGGTGCTGCTGAAGGGAAGGCTTCAAGGAAGTGTCAGCTTCCATGAGCACATAGATGTTTTCAAAGGTGCATAGGACACAAAAGGAGAACCTCTGAAAAGGCTCAGCACTTGGGCATGCCATCTGCCCCAGGTCCCACATGCATCCCTTCTTGCTACATGCTCTACGTTTTCTTATTCTACATTTTCTTATTTCTACAAATTAACTTCAGCTTCACCTCTTTAATACTAAATTTTAATTCTCTTCTTAATTATGCATCTTCATCATGTCTTGGATTGTCCATACTACTCTTAAGAGACAAACTACTTTCAAAAGGGATGGGGATAGAGGTACAAATACTATCTTAAAGATATTCTCTACTATCTTAAAGATATTCCAAAATATACAACACTAACACTCAGCTTGTAAGCAATAGATATACTATTCTATGATTCTGTGATTCTGTGATACAGTATCACTTTTCAGGTATTGAGCTTTTGGATGTTTGTTCTTAATCCTGTAAATAACTACAGATGGAAAATAAATTACATGTGCTAGTGTTTGAAAAATGAGGTTAAAAGACTTATCCAGGGTTGCAGCTGTGGTCTGTAACAGAGAAGCAATGCTTAACGATTTTACTGGCAGATTCTCTCCAGCTACAGTGGTTTAAGATCTTACCGTCCCAGCAGCTGCACTGCTTGAGAAATGACAAAATGGGATACGTGATCGCTCCCTGGGTCACAGTTTTATCAATTTAAAGCATTAAATATGCTGTGCTGTGTTGTGCTGAACAGCCAGGGTGGAGTGAAAAGAGGTGGCAGGAGACGTACCTGGGCATCCACACTCATTCCTATCTGATTCTTCTGTTACAGAGAGGGAGATGCCAGCTGGCAGTGAAAAGTAAGGTCACAAAGAGACAACAGTATTGCCTCAAATCACTCCAGTGAAGTTTGGTCTTCCAGATCTTGTCGTTTGGTTAAAAAACTGCTGTCCCTCTTGGACTTTGTGTTTGGTTAAGTTAATGTAAACTGACAGTGATTATAGTTCTCAAGGTGGCAATGATATATACAGCAATGCCAATAAATACTGCTGTGTCATGAAAGTATATCTAAAACAGATAAAAGGTGTGATCTGTTTTAATGATATACTTCATTAAGCTATAATAAGAAAATGACTATCTCACACTGTCAGTGACACCACTTTTATTTACATAGCTGTCCAATTCTTGCTGGTAAGTCATGGTACGAATGACACAGAACTGGAAAGGGGTTAGCTATCTAGGGTTTGCTGATCCTCAGTTTCAGATGGATTATTAAACTTGTATTTCCACTTTGAAAAGTTCAGGTAGCAGCTTAAAACTTATGCATATATTATGTAGTCCATTTTTACTGTCTTGGATAATCTCAGTCATAACTTCCTTAAGCTGCGGAGGGTATTTGATCACAACTTTCCTAATGCTGCAAATCCTTACATGTGGGAGTGATCTTATACACTGATCTGTGTATGATCAGTCTGCCTGATCACCATCTCTCTGATCAGCAACCGTGGCTTAAGCAGTTTTTGCTCCCTACATCATGCTGTGCAAGTATTTATATGGCTGTTCAGCAAATGAGAACTCATCTCATGGAGAAATAACCCATTAGTACTTTGTTGCCTATTTGTTTTTACTGGGTTGTTTGTCATTTCCCTTATTTGGTTCATTGCACGGCTTCATAAATGCTCAAGTAATACAGCTCTGCATGTCCAATCTTAAGACAATTTAAATGGCTTTATCAGGATATTTAAGTACCTCTTCCTGTTAAGTCATCTTTATCTGCATCTATCTACAGTATCTACTAGAATCAGCTTAGCAAGTTGCAGTTTACCCCACTCCTTAGGGCTCTGCACGTGATAACTGCTTGTCTTTCCATCCTTATTATGTCTTCCTTTGCAAACACCTCTGCCTTGCAGGTAGCAGCTAGACATTTCACTCCAATAGTACAAACAATGTAACATAATAAAGCTAAATTTGTTTGAGAATTATGGTCACTGTAGGCCTTTGAAGTCCTTGGAAGACATGCAACTTCTATTTCAGAGCTGAAAAAGAGATCACATGCCCAAAACAAGCCTTTTATTATTATTTTTATTATTATTATTATTGGACCAAAAGCCCCTTCCACCCACTGATGCAGAACTGCTGAAAGTCTCAGGCTGCTGCTTGGAGACAGGTTCGTGTTTCCTCAGCCCTAGTCACTTGCTCTTATACTGACCCTTCTTTTGTGCCAGCCCAGTTCACAGCCTGGTAACCACAACAATAAAACAAAAAGAGTACTTTTTAGCTGAATCACTTACTCATATCCTTTCATGGCCATGCCCTGCAGAAGTGGTGATACAAAAGCAGGTGATACCTCTGCTTGTGCTGGCACAGTGCCACTCAAAATTTGAGCAATCTGAAGTATTTGTTACATCTCTTAGTCTGAGGTACTGGGTCTAAATAGCTCAGTAGACAAATGCTTCCTAATTTCTAGATTTATGACATATCTAAATAGTCACACTGGTAAAATTTACAAGGGGTGTGTGTGGGGGGGAAATGACGACAGTTTTGATGGCTTACTTTTCCCGTTCCCTAGAATGAAGAACACAGCAAAATGTCAACTTTTCCTGTAAAACTGGATGAACTTCAGCTTTTGACAGTGTAACAGTCTACTGTGGCATGAATATTTTATATTCATAGTCAACATGCAAAGCCTCTGAGCACAGATTAGATTTTTATTAATACAGATATCTATCTTCTGGCCAGAGAGCATCAAAGTCCCCTATTCCTCACGAGGGAATCAAACAGGAGTTCAATGTCTTTCTTATTCTAAAGGTAGAGAAAATATTGCTGGAATGTCTTAGTTCTCTTCCTTTCCCCCCTCCCCTCTTTAAAATAACAAAGTGTGTTTTTATTTCACAACAATTTTCATTTTATGATAGTAGGTCTTCATACCAAAGTTTACAAAACATACTTTGTACAGTATCTCCAGTTAGGTCAGAATTAACATTATTTTTAAATATGGATTTAAATTTAGGCTCTGCAAAGTTAAAGCTTATATTTAGGTAATAAGAAAATGTCACACACCTGGAAAAACAAGCTAGCTGTACAATTAGCCCTTTGAATAAAATCTCACTGAGATGTATGAAAATTGAGGTGATGCTTATGCTATAACACTAGTCTCAATCCTGTGCCATTTGTGTCAGTGGAGATGAATAAATTGTGAATCGAATTAAGGTTAGTCCCACAGACCTTAGCCTTATTCCCACTGAAATTCTGATGTTAATGTGAGCAGGTAGTGGGGTCAGACTTGTAAAGTGAAATCCTGAATACATTAAGTTAATGGAACTTGTTTTAGAATATGATTTTCTCCCTTACTGTCTTACTGTGGATTTAAAAGGATAATGCTACATACATTCTCTAAACGTTATCTTCACAAGTAGATGGTCTAGTTTTTGGGGGGTTATTTTGGTGGTTTTTTTTAAATAAATAAAAACTTGCATTCTGAAGGAAACAGAAAAATCTTTAGTGCTTGAATTGATGTGTCTTCTTATGACCAGGTTCATTTTGGTTTTGATTGTTACTAACCTAGTGAGAAGAGCAACATCTCCATGCCCAAATAATCTTGACATGTGGAAGAAGATAATTCTACTACTCATGCACTAGAAGGATTTTCCTAAGTATTAAAAGGTATTATTTTGTGCCTCATGTAAACTGATTAAATGCCATAGAGAAGGCTGCATGGAGACCTCATAGCAGACTTCCAATATCTGAAGGGGGCCTATAGGGATGCTAGGAAGGGACTCTTCATTGGGGTCTGTAGTGATAGGACAAGGAGTAATGGGTTCAAACTTAAACAGGGGAAGTTTAAATTGGATATGAGGAAGAACTTCTTTACTGTAAGGGTGGTGAGGCACTGGAATGGGTTGCCCAGGGAAGTTGTGAATGCTCAATCCCTGACGGTATTCAAGGCCGGGTTGGACACAGCCTTGGATGACATGGTTTAGTGTGAGGTGTCCCTGCCCATGGCAGGGGGGTTGGAACTAGATGATCTTAAGGTCCTTTCCATCCCTATTCTGTGATTCTGTGATTCTATATGATCATTCAGATGTGTAACTTTAGTTCCTCATCTCATCCCAAAGCTAACTACTGCTGCTTTATGGCTGATGGCTTTGTAAAATGTACTTTCAGCCAGTTTACCCATTTTTACCCCTATTTACCATATGCTATGGCCTATATACCCTTAAATTGCATCTTATCATTTAACAAACAGTGGCTAGCTTCATAATATTGGTAACATAAACATAATTCCAGTGTTCGGCATTCCCATTCAATTGTGATTATCGAAGTATCAGTCTGAAACCCACGATTTTGTATTTTTCTCTTGCATCTCTATTTTTAAAACAGCTTCTAGATAACTACATTATTAGAAGGCCTCCCTTAAATATTAAACTATGATCAAAGAGTCTTCTGCTTTTTTAAGAACACCAAAAGGAGCCTTCTGGGTCATATCAAAGGTTTGTGTATCTTGTCGCATATCCTTCTAGTGAGGCCTAAAGCAGGTGCTCAGTGGAGAGCAAGGCAAATTGGTATCTTGAATACCAATCTCTCACTCTCTCTCAGCCTCCTACAAATGTTTTGTGATTCAAGAACTTCCTGAGCTAGGGGTGTTAGAGGGTATTTCCATGCCTTCAGTACCACTCATGGGTGTTTCTTATTTCTTCCTAACTCATAAATTCAGTGATTTGATAGTATGTTATTTTGGATTTTTTTTTTTTTTTTGGCATATTATTTAAATGTGTGCAAAGAACATTTGCAAAAGAAACAGGGAAAGAATGGAGTTTGCATTCATGTTGCCAACATCACTGTTTTTGTCTCTTGCAACAGCAGTTCTACTGATGATGTCTTGCTACTGCGGAGGTCTCCTATTGCTGAATTTCAGGCTGCTAGCTGACACCTTCTAGGCTTCAGAGGAGCACATGTATCTTGGATATGGAAACCAGAGTCTTCATTGGAGAAAGCAGGCTTTCTTTACCAGTATGGGGCCCTTGAAGTTGGCTCGGTGTTCAGTGGTGAGCCCCTGCTGCCTGTAGAGCATGGGATGAAGTACTCATGGCAACCCATGTTGCTAGGCAGATGGATGATTGTGTTTTGTTCCTGCCACTGTGTTCTCAGGGATCCTGGCTTCACTTCTAGATATAATTAATGGTAATAAAGTCTGAAGGTTAAAATATGTGGATCTCTAGGGTCATTTCTGAGCCTGGGTGGGATGGGGAACAGCATCCTGGCACTTACATATAAAATCAAGAGCTTTTTTCTGCTGCAGCTCTTTAGGCATAGTCCCAGAGGCCAAGCACTGCCAGAATGCCTTGACATTGAGGAATATTGCTGAGGGAAAGAAATGCTTCCATTTTCTTGGTAACTCATTTGTAATGTGTGTTCAGCCACTTTTCCTCAAATGCAGCTTTATTGAAGGTGGATAGGATCAGCTAAAGGTCCATAGGCTCATAGCTGTCTATGAGCAGCAAGAGATACTTGCCAGGACAGTTTCAAAGCCATCCTGTGGACTGAGAAGGATTTGAGAAGCTGCTATTATAAGTGGCCTTCAAACCTATTTTTTCCCTTTCTTCTGAGTTTTACTTAAAGACTCAGCCAGCCAATGAGCCTTCTCCCTCTAAAATAACATCTTGTCTTCCTGCCTTCCTCCCTATCTCTCCCTCACTTCTAATTGCATGGTCCAATTTCCTGGCTGTGCTGATTCAGATGCTTCTCAGACCCTTTACCAAATTTCTTAATACGGCAGAAAAGTACTCACTTTTGGATTTTTTTTTTACTACTTTAGTGACTCATACCAGCTCTCAATGAATGGCAGAGACAGCACCAGGTAGAAAGAGCTGGATCAGAATGTGCAGCCATCAGTAGAGAAGGAAGGGCAAGACAAAGAAGGAGCTGGATGCTCCCTATTCAGCACTGGTGAATGCCATGTGTCTCAAGGAAGCATACCCTCACATTTTATTTAAGAGATCAGATCTGGGGCTTCTAGATTTATTATCTGTATTAAAGGTAAAGGAACTCCCTTGCCAATGTGTTTGCTTTTTGCTGGTGAATGCAGTAATACTAATATTTTTAAAAAAGAAAACAAAACAATGACAGGTAAGTTAATATGGAATCTCAGCAACCTGGAAGAGGTCAATAGTAAAGCAAATAATGGTGGGCATGCCTGTTTTTCTGCCTCTCCCCACTCTGTTAGGCTCCTCCTTATCTGATCCAAGCTTAGGATTGAAGCTTGCATTATCAAAGAGAGCAAGCCAGAAGAGAAGCTGTCTTCCCTCCCACACATCAAGGAATGCCGTAGCTGTTCTCGGTGTAATTTACCCAAAATCTGAAGGGAAATATACAGCATAGGCAAGGAATGGTGGAGTATTTTTCTAATTTTTATCTGGTTGCTGTGGATCATTTAAGTGAACAGATACTGTTTAGATAATACTCTGTTTTGAAGAAGCTGTTTCTGAGTCACTAGGATCAGCTGCTGAGCCCAGAGGAAGAGTAGAATGAGGATGACAAGTGCACTTGGGTCATTTGTGTTATACTGGTGAAAAAGGGTACTGTGACATGAAACACCCCAAGTGGTAGGGCTGTACTCATTTAGCTCCAGAAGAGTTGCAGGTAGACTCCCATCACAGAATCATAGCTACTAATTTACTTTCTCTGCAAAGGGCAAATGAATACACTTCTTTGTGCCTTAAGTTATGTGGTCCCCAAGGATCCACAGATGGGGTTCTCTAGCGAAGGTCTTCATCGAGAGTTCGGAGCAAAGATGTGTCCAAACACTGCAACCCTGAAGGCATGGGGGACACTGTGTTGTACGATGTTATTACACCTCCTTGAACTGCTTTATCTTTTACATCACTTCTCCCATCTTAGACCTGTTTCTTACTGCTGAACAAATTTCTGAACATATGCATGGAAAATATACAAAATGTGTGATAGGACCCTGATAGCTGAGAGGAATGTATATGATGAAATTAGGTGCAGAGGCAAGGGTATCTTGTGTCTATTTCAGTGGATTCAGGCTTCATATCAACAATGCTGGTTGCTTACATATTTTCCCTGAGATATTTTCTGACATTTTTAAATGAAAAGTTACAAGTTTAAAAGGGTATGTTCTCTTCAAAAGAGCTCTTTAAAGATCTTTCATGCAGCAGCTGATATTTCAAGCTGTTGAATTAGTAGTTCTGGGTTTCCTTTTGTACTTATCTGTGCCAAAATGTGATTAGTTGTTTCAGCCCACTCATACCCTTGGTTTGAGATGTCTGTGCATTAAGTTAGAAGGGAAACAGTCATGTGGTTTGGGTCCAATATTTGATCTGCATTATAACTGTTAACATTTTTTTTGTACATAGATTTTTTTCAGGGTATGTCGCCAGGAAATTTTAAAGCAGTGAATTCTAGTTCTGAAGTGCTTTCTCATTCCCTATTTTGTACTGCTTCTGGAGACGGGCAAGACACAGAAGTCCTGTGTGTCTGGAATGGGGGAAGAAGGAGAAACAGGTGCTGATATTTGGCTGCAAGCTATTGAAAGCAAAAGGAAACTCCAAGCTGAAGAAGATGATGCAAATGAAGCTCTTTGATATACAGTAATGTCCTGAGTGGAGTCTCAGTAACATGGGTAGGACAGGGCAAAATCCTGTTTGCTGAAATTAGTATCAGCTGTAAGTCACACAAGATTCTGCACCTAGGCTAAAGGTACCAAACATAGTAATTGCAAACATCCAGCATTTGATCAATACTTTTATATACTCTGAACAATGCTCTCTCTGAGGAGCTATTGTGGCAGCTGCTACAACAGGACATATACATTGTGGCATACATAATGTGTCATAGATGTTATGTACTTCATGATTTCCCCTTTCATGATTGGCTTTTACACACGTTGCCATTCCTGTTGAAGGTAACAAAGACAAGCATTCGTCAAATAGGAAAGACTGCTGACGACAGCCAAGCACAAGCCCTGGCGCTATTGCTTGGAAGATGTTAAAGGTAGTGGCCTGAGCGGAGTTAATGTCTTCTTGCTTTGCAGTGACTCACTCTAAAGGCTACTGTAAAAACACGGCTATCTCAATAAATCAGGACAATGGGCAATATTTGTATCTATTTTAAAGCTGAATGTTTTCATGTTTTGGGTATGGATTTGACATGAAAACCTGAATATCTAGAACAAGAATTTTAAAGCTTTTATTAGAAAATGTTAAACACTTTGAATTAGTGTAGCATTTGTAGAAAAGCTATAAAGGTCCTATGATGAATCAGCTGATCTTGAAAATGAGGTAAGAAATCTAATGCTGGGCACGATATTCAAGAACATGAAATTCCACATTTGGGGTAGGCAGGGTAAGAGATAAGAAAGCTTTATCCTTGCCAAAATGATGTACTTTGCACTGTTCTTCAGTTTCAAACACACAACTGATCCACCACTATAGATCCACAAGCAAGAAAGACTTTTTTGTGTGGCGGGGTTGAGAGAATAAGAAGTGGGACCCCTATAAGACTGAAAGAGCCTTTCCTTCTGCTGCATCCTCTAACTTGGGCTGCCATGCTGTTCTCACCAAAACTTCTGTTATCAATTTAAGAGGAAACAATCTGTGCTACTTCTGTAGTCAAACATGTAATTTGAAATATTTAATATTTACTCTAATAAACTGTTAAAGTCAGAAGATAACCTTTCCGAGGGATCAACTTTGTTAGCATAATCAGCTGTTCTCCCAGCAGAGTAAAGATGTATTCTCTTGGGTATCTATTATAACCTCCTTACTCTGAGCCACGCTCGATGAAAAAGCAGACAGAAGTGGCTGAAAGGCAAATAGCAAATGTTAAAATTTTATAAAAAGGAGACTATTCTAAAGCAAAGAAGCCCTATTTGGGTTCAATGTGGGTTGTTTTGGTTTAATTTCAGGCTTCCACAAACACTGAGCACATCGTAACTTTGAGAGGTGGAAGAAGAGTCATCCAAATGGGTTTTGCAGAAATTTAACATCCAACAAGCAAGCACCTGCTGTGGTGAGGACAAGGTTTAGTTCTAAGAATTTCATAAATATTTATTTTCTATGAATATATAGTTGCATCTTGCAAGAATATTAATATTTTTTTCCTACTTTCACAGTTGTTTTAGAGTCAGAAGAAGCAGGCATGGCAAGTGTGTCTGCTGAAACACACAGCTAAATTTAAACTGCACAGTTTTATTTAATATCGCTAAGACAGAATATTTTAGCTGTTTCAGTGCGATGGTATTTAGAATAAAATGTTCTTTCACTTCCTAAAGCTCAAATGCATGAAAATCTCAGCAACTGCTGGGAAAACTATTTTTAAGAGAAGAGGGGTACTGTGAAGGGGCAGGATTAAGGGGCTCATTTAAGGGCCCCCACCTCATAGGATAGATGCCGGTTTTGGTGACCTTTTCCATCTCCTCAGCACACTGGGGAGCCATGCCCAAAACACCAGCATAAGGTGGTGTGGGGCCCCGTGACGGGGGCGCAGAGCGAGCCTGGACCTCCGCACAGGCATCCGCGCTTTGGGCTTGATCCACATTTTGAGGTGGGACTGTGGCCGTGGCTCCCTGCCCGGTCAGCACTGAGCTTGCACGCAGACCCTCCAGCGGACTGCCTCCATCACCCTTCCCTTGCTATGTACGTTAGCAGGCTGCGAAGGCCGCAAGGAAAGCGCTTTGAGCTCGGCCCGGCCCGGCCCGGCCCGGCGGGCAGGCCGCCGGCAGCCGGCGGGAGAGAGGCCCCGTCAGGGCCGCGTCGCCATGGCGACGGCAAGAGGCTGCTGCCATGGCGGAGAAGGAGGGGCACGGCGAGGGTAAGGCCAGGGCCGGGGCCTCCTGCCCGGCGGGGTGTACGGGAGGGCCGGAGGGGGCCAGGCACCGGCCCAGGGAGTCCCGCTTCGCCACGGCCTCCTGCGTCCAGCGGGGGGAGAGGCGGCAGCCGACGCGGTCTGCTCTGCCCGGGGCTGGTGCCAGGATGGCTGACGGGTGTGCACTGAGGGACGCAGTGCCTCAGTGTGTGTGCGCATGTATGCACATATATATATATGGATGCATGCACACGTACCTATTTACACACACGCATAAACACACCCCCTGAGCCCCCTGTCCCGTTCAGAGTGTCCACATGGGTGTCTCCACCTCAGGCCTGCCCCCAGCTCAGAGCCAAGAGTTTCTCCCCAGCCCCTCTTGGCACAGGGGATGTCACCAGCCACCTGCTGCAATGCCACCAGTGGCCAATGCCACTTGTAGGGGATGGCCATGGGAGCTGACAGCCTTACGGTTGTGCTACTGCCATGCAGGGCGCACCTGGAGTTGATGGTGGTGGGGCCCACCACCCTGTCACACAGCAGGGTGGCTTCCAGGGCAGCTGTGAGGGCTGCACCAGCTGCTGGAGCCAGTTGGTCGTCACCCCTTGCAGTCATTTGTGGATGCATTGGGCTCTCTCTGCCAGGAAAAAGTAATCTGTGCTGCTGATAGCACCACGGCTTATTTTTAGAGGCAAGTGTGTTCTACTTTAGGGAGTGTTGCCAGAAATTGTGCTTTACAGGCTAAAGGTAGTTTCTCTTGCAAGGATATTCAAGTGTCGTTTCAAGGAAAACATACTTTCTGTAAAACTTACAATATTGTGACTTCTAAAATCTGTCCTTTCCATAAGTAAACTTGTGTATGTTGTAATAGTTTGCAAATTGTGAACACTGTATTTGAAATACTCTAAATAATGGATTATTTTGTATTATTTAGGAAAAATCCCGATATATCCCATAGAAAAGTCCTGTATAAATAGTTGCTGTAGATGGTGCTAAATGAGTAATTTGATTTTGGTAGAAGTATTTCTAGCTGCCTTCTGCAGCACATCTTGCAGAAATGAAAAAATAAGGCTGATGTGGCTTCAGTGAGGACTGTTCTAAAGTAGTATTCCTTTTATATTGTTTTTAATTTTTGTTTAGTCTCGTGGAAGGATATTTTTTGCATATTTCCAGTTTTACAAATGAAGCTGAGGCACAGTGCTGGCACTGGTAGATAGAGATGATAAGATAACAGCCTAGAAGTCTGCCGAACCATCTGAGAAGAAGGAATCTAGTATTCCGGCAGGATAGCGGTAATACTGGAACATTCTGGCTCCATATATTTCAGGCACCCATATGTAAGATACTGCGATTTTGCATCATTTTGTCAATCCACATGCAGGAACTCTTGGAGAACGAAGGTCATGGGGGTTTGATTATTTGATTAATTGCTTTTAATGCTGTTTTTGTAGTTTCAAATTGAGAATGTTTTGTAAGAAGTTTACTGTATTACTGAAAGCAGACTCTCTTGGTTTTTTTGGTTTTTTTTTTTTTTTTTTTAATATTTCATTTTTTTAACATAATCTTCTAGTAGAAAATTGTGCTGTTATCCTAAATGACCTTGACTGATAAACACCATTCCTGGCCCTACCAGACTTCCCAATGGATTATGGAAAGTGTCATACTGGGCTTTTTTTTCCTGCCTGGAGAATGAGTACAATAAATCGTACCAAACAGACAAGGTGTGTGACTGACCTTCTGCCACTCACAAGAATCCCAGTCTGTTATTACACAAACCAGCTGCTTATTGCCCTATAAAGGTGTCTCATTGTTACAGACAAGACTGAGGTAAGCCAACAGTCAGTGTTTCATTAAACTGCAAAAGTAATCCCGTAAGAGTTAAGGCTGTTACACCCAGCTAGAGTTACTATTAGACTTCTTGCAGATAGCAGTTAGAGGGTTAATGAGGATTCTCTTCTTTTGGATTCGCACATTGATCTTGCTTTCTTTCAGACAAGTGTTCCACATCTATGCAAACTGCAACTTTTACTTTCTTAGGCTTCAAAGAGAATGATAACATTAGTTGTATTGTCAAATAATTAGTCTTTAGGGTATTCCTCTCAGTTCTTTGTAGAATTTCAGTTCCACCAGCTTTCATGGTAAAAGTTTCACTTAGGTCCTATCATTTTCAAGTTTGCTTTCATTAGAGTTAAAATGCCTGCTTAAATGTTTTACACATGTACATGATGTACGCAAGTTAAAATGGTGAAAGGGCAAATCTTGTACATCATGTTACTCACATGAGCATTACCCCCTAACTTATGCAAATCTTATGAATAAAATCTTGTGTGTGGGTAAGTGTTAATGGGATCATGTCCATACTATCTCTGGCTTCATATTTTACGTATGAATTTATATGCCTAATTTGTGCTTTCAACATTGTTTAGTATTTTTTCTTCATACCCATCTGATTACACTAGGATGTTTGCTTAATCTTTCTCTTCTGTATATTTGCTATCTTCCCTCCTATCATTCTATCCCTTTTTCTGCTACTTAATTCAGTCTGTCTGTTCTTCCATTTGCTCTCAGATACTGTCTTTTTAATTTGACATAACATATCAGATTTCCTAAGCTTTAATATCTCTGATCTCAACACTGATATCACTAAAACATGAAAGCAAAATGTCATTCTGGTAGTGCCTGAAGTAGAACTAGACAGAAGACAAGACATATTTTTACCCAGCTGGGATTTAAGAAATCACATGAAAGTACATAAAGGAGAGAACACTTGGTGTTCCTTTATCATTATGTAATTGTTCAGTATTAGAGTTTTTCTAAGACCATATTCTTTGTGCAAGATAGCGCACATTTAAAATGTAATTGTTAAGTCATGAATCTTAATCCCCAAGGATGTATATCCTGGTATTTATCAGCAATGTGGCCAGCAGGACTAGGGAAGTGATCATCCCCCTATACCAGCCACTGGTGAGGCTGCACCTCGAATACTGCGTTCAGTTCTGGGGCTGTCACTATAAGAGAGATAATAAGTTGCTGGAGCAGGTGCAGAAAAGGGCAACAGGGCTGGTGAAGGGCTGGAGAATAAGTCTTGTGAGGAACAGCTGAAGGAACTGGGGTTGTTTAGTCTGGAGAAGAGAAGGCCTGAGGGACACACCTTATCACTCTCTACAACTACCTGTAAGGTGGTTGTAGTGAGGTAAGGGTCAGTCTCTTATCCTGAGTAACAACTGGTAGAACAAGAGGTAATGGCCTCAAGCTGCATCAGGGGAGGTTTAGATTAGATATTAGGAAAAATTTCTTCACCAAAAGGGTAGTTCGGCATTGGAATAGGCTGTCCAGGAAAGTGGTGGAATTACTTTCCTTGGAAATGTTCAAAAAACTTGTAGACAAGGCCCTTAGTGACATGGTTTAGTGGTGGTCCTGGGGTAATGATTGGACTTGAGGATCTTGAAGATCTTTTCCAACCTAGTTGATCCTGTGATTCTGTATTAAATAGCCTGAGCTCTGGTTCACCCGTGTATTTTCATATGAAACCAAGTAATTGTTTCTGGATAACAGATGTCTTCCAGAAAGGTTCGGTTGTGAAGACCTACAGACATGGAGAATAACCATTCTACTATGATGGTTTTCTCTGATAAATGGTTAGTAGTGCTCGGTAGTTTGAGTTACAGCTGTATGCGTGGTTGGGTTTCACAGATCTTCCCCACTTACAAAACAGTCACATGGAGGTTGTTAGTGGAGAGGGGAAAGAGTTTTCACCCCAATTTTAGTGCCTTATGTAAATATCGTAACTGTTCAATCATACATATGTATCTCTCTCTAATTGCTCCAGTTTGCTGGTGAAATCAGAGATGTACTTGGAGCTTACATTTGGTAAGAACTAGCTACATTTCCCATTCAACTTCTACCTGAACACATCCAAGGTTGGAGAGCCTATTGGCACTGTAGGCAGTCATAACCATTAATTCTGCTCAGAGCACACTTAATTAACATGAGAGTTTGAAATCTGACACAGGAAAGCACTTAAGCACTTTATGACTTTGGAGAATCCCATTGAATGGGATAACATGATGCACATGACGTTTAAGCACACGAGTACATTTATGGAACTTGCTAAATTGAGGATTTTAAAATGTATTGTTGAGGGTTTTGCAAATAAGCATTGGTGTTTGAAAGGTATGGAAGCTGTGGATTAAACAGTCACACTTACAATAAACCTTCAGGCTACAGTAGTCTATCAGACAAATTATCTCTGATTTAAAAAGTGGCAGTGTTTAATTTATGGGAAATAATAAAAAATTAGTATTGGTTGTTAAAAATAAGTAGCTTTCACAAGGCTCAAGCAAGCAATATTTCAGCTCTAGAAGAAAGTCTGAATATATGAGATCACTTAGGAAATCAGTTTTAGCACAGTGGAATTTACAGATGAACACTGTGTATTTTTATATCATCTTGTTGACACTGCTGTGAGAAATTACACTAGGAGAAAAGTTTATAGCTTTTATTAACCTGTAAGGCAGTTTAACTTGCACCTTGACATCAGAGGTGTGTTTTAATATTTGTACTTATTTCAGAGTGAAGCAAAAAATAAATTATGTCCATCTCCCATGGACAAGCACAAGCTGTAGATTGGGTCCTCTTGGCTATGCTCCTGTAGTTTAAGTTGATCTCAAATGGATGTAGATTAGGTAGTTGCAGATTGACAGGTTTCTTGTTCCCATGGTGCATAAAATGACACAAATTTTTTAGTTTGGCTCTTCCTCTAGCTTATTGAATAAAAAATTGGCTGGTGTGCAGAAAGTCTTCACACTTTTTTGTCTTTTAAACAATGCCAACCAACACACACACAGTGCTGAGAGGGAGCTTGAGAGCTCCCACAAATTATCTTTTCAACAATAGCTAACATGTTATTAAGAATTTCCATATCTACATACTGATTATTCTCAGATCTGAGGGGTTGGGTTTGTTTTTTTCACAATTTAGGAGTACCTCTATTTTGTCTGAACAGATACTGCTTCACTGCTATTGGCAACGGAAAGTGGCTAAAGGCTGTTGAAGGGAAACGGTCTTTCAGGCAGCAGGGGTCTGACATGAGCCTGCTGTTGGATATGCTAAGGGTTTATCCCTGAGGTGGGAGGTGGCCAAGCAGCCGGAAGTGCTGGTCACAACACTGCTCTGCCCTGGCCAAATCCTGCCGCTGCTCTTCCTGCCATGGAGGTATGGTTGAGGTCTTAACAACCATAGCTTTCAAAAGCTTACCAAATTTCATCTTAAAACCAGTAAGGATTATTGTGTTGCTGGAGTAAGGTCACGGGAGGTCCTGGACCATTCCTGCTGCTGCTGAGGTTGAAAATTGGACATGAATTCTGAAATTTACCTACAAACAGTTTATCCTTTTTTCTTTCCTGTTTTACAATTTTCTCCTTTATTTTAGCCTGCCTCAGACAGTTATATAAATAATTCTTACTCCTCATTGATGATAAATGTAAATTACTTAAATTTGTCAGATGAAATGCTGTTCAGATTCAGAATATTATGCTTAGGCAAACAAAAAGAAAATTGGAGGTTAGTATTCATTCATGATATATAAAGAAAGTTGTTTAACGCTGTAAGTGATACTTTCAAGACAGCTCCTTAAAAATCAAGCCGCTGCAGCAAACCCTGGTAATCCCTTGCCATTGTGTTTCACTGTAACCTTTTTCCTTTGCTTGGTTAAAGCCCTCATGCCAGGCTACTGTAGATAGAATTGCAATCAGTCTAGAAACTGTATATTTTTTAACCCATTTGAGACCCTGTCAGGCAAATTGAAGGGTTTGTGATATGAACAGCATGTATTAAAAGTTGTATTTAAAACCCCTCATTCTCTCATTACACTGTAGACAGTTCCAGTTCTTTCAAGAGAAGGTGGTTTGCAAACTGCTATATTCTAGTAGTGCCACTGTGGTGCTCTAGTTAAACCTGATAATGGCTTATGTTTAAAATAAATTACTTCTCAGAGTGCTGATATCCACTTGATTCTGGTCTCTGGTTCCTGACCACTTGAGGAATCAGTGTGCAGAGACACTCTAGCAGGCATATTCAGTTTATGAGGTGTGTGGTGCTGCCACTCATGCAGTTAGGTGTACATGCACACTGTTGGTGACAAGTTACACAGTGCCCTTTGGGGCTATCCCACCTCAGTGGCAGTGAGCTGCTGCGATGGGGCACACAGCACCCTGTGCACTATGGCATTTTGGTGGAGCTTGGGGCAGTGTGTATGTGTCAGGGCTGTGGGGTCAGAGTTGTCTTTTATGGCTCTGCCATCTGTTTCTGGGGCCAGCAGTGTGCAGAGTCCAGGAAAAAACAGAGACAAATGCCTTCTGTGACCACACAGCATAGCAGCATGAGTTGTGTTCTGTCACAGTGTCACAGCCTATGTAAGCTCTTCCTTTTCAGCAGCATCTTCCTCTCAGCATCACCAGGAGAGCTTTTGCAGGGCAGTTTGCTGTTAGTGATGAAAGAGAATGTAAGTGTGGGCTAGACATAACTCTTTCATTATATCCCAGGTGTGTCTGAGATGAAAGATACGGAACAAATTGCGATGGTGGAGATTACTTTTTTTGCCAGCTCTGAACTGCAGCTGAAGTGCTGACTGGTACAACTGCCAGAGTTGGGATTTCAGGGATATGCAAAATGTCCTTAATGGAGATTTATGCTTGAGCTTACCTCTGCCTTATGAAAAGGGAGACTGCATGCAGCCAATATTGACTTTAAAAAAGCATCATAATTATTTTTTACAGATTAACAAATGTCAAGTGCTATCATTTCACTGTAGGAAGGAAAACATCATGATTTTCTTCAAGAGAAGTCTAAGATATTAATTGCATATTATTGGTGAATCACAGGAATACAGGAGGCAACCCAGATCTATGCATGGATGGGACTTCCTTGCTTTCTTTGGGTGACTGGAGGCATATCTCCAGATCCTCTGCTCAGAAGAGATGATCTTTATATCAAAAGGAAATGATTTCTGCCCATCCTTCTTCAAGTTAGTGTGACAAGGCATGGTGTTCCACTGCTCTCAGTGTTCATTGTTTGCAGTGGCAAGTATTTGGCAGCTTGTCTGTGGACACCAGCTAGAAGAAGGAGAGCTTTGCTGTCAGAGCTGGACCTGTGTACAATATTAGGGTGAGTGATACTATCCAGAGCTTGCTGCTTTGGCTCATGAAGCTCCAGGCTTTTGTGAAGTCAGACTCAACCACCGTTTGTGTAGCTGCAAAATGATGAAGTGCTTGGCTGGCTGAAATTTAAGTCATTATTAAGACTTGTTAGGTCCAATTTGGATAGATATTTCTTCCCAAGAGTCCTTATTGCATGCTCCTTCCAAAGGAATAATCCAGGGCAGTTGTGAGGCCTGTTGAACTAAAGCAGCATGGCTATGGCAGACTGCTTGAGAAGACAGGCGGGGGCAAGTCCTGAGAGCATTTCATGCTGTGTCCTGATTATTGCTCTAAAAATGTTACATCAACTCTTGACATAAAATGCTTGACAGCTTATCAGATGAAAATGTGTATTGTTATGACCCAGGACTCAGTAGCTTTTTGTGTCCTGTAACTGCTGCATCCCAGCATGTTGAGGGCTGTCTCATCCACCCCTTCCCCCCAAGAAGTGCAAAAAGGCAAAACAGGTTTGAGAAAAAAAAAATAGTTTCAACACCTGACCAAATATTAGGGTGGGGGAAGGAAATTGGCTCTTCTGCAAGGACTCTGCAGCAAAAAGTGCATGAAGTGTGGACAGACAGACTTGTGTGAAAGCTGGAAAGAGAGAAACTACTATGGATGGTCAAAGTAGGTGCTGTTGTATTTTAAAAGATGCTTGTGAGGCTTGCCAAGCATTTCTGCTGTAAATAACAGTGACTACAGATTCTTTCAAGTTCTAAGAGATTATCCCCGCTTTTTATCTGAGATTTGAGCATACATGGGGCATACCCCGCACACATTCCTTCTGTTTCCCAGTGCTATGTATTCTCCAGAGGATATAGGCAATGTGCTGTTTGTTACTGTTCACAGCATGACCCTACACTGTTTAATACGGGGGTGACAGTGGGTTAGGATCCAAGGAATAAGGCGCTTAAGAAGGTCCGATCAAGGCATTAGCTCTCACTATGGACTGTTTTAGAGCTCAGAGAGACTTTGTACTTGGTGTGATAAAAACCTGTAAGCTGTAGCTATAGGGAAAAGTGCAAGACAGAGCTATGAAGTCACACGGCAAGGTGTTTATCACTGGGTGCTAGCTGCAGTATCCCCAACAGCCAGGGGGACAGTTGGAGATGGCAGGAGGAGCTCAGTGCTGTGGCCAGGTATTGCAGCAGCAGAACAACAGCAAACTGGAGCTGGAGAAGGGCTGAGTGCCAAGTATGTGCTTGTGCGCTTCCCTGCTACCTACATGTAGTGTCATCCTGGCTGGTCAGAACAGAGAGCAGAAAACTTGCCTGTGCTGCTGTGTATGTGGGGAATTAACCTGCATTGTCATTTCCTAATGGAAGGGCTTCTGCCTAGTACCACCACCAAGCTTCTGCCTAGTACCGCCTCCTCTATTTTCCTTGCAGATGTTAGAGGAATGCTGTAGCATGGCTTACAAATGACTCACTAGACAATGTGTCAGAATGTCTTTCAGTTTTAACTTGAATTAGGCCAACTTGTGGTTTTCTTTTCTGACATTTTTTTTTAATGGGCATGCTGCTGTGTCCAGAACACATCATCAGCAGAATCTAGTGCTGTAGCCAAGTCCTGGCCCCAGCCTGCATACTTTTATTTCCAAGGCCTGGACTAGCCCATCTCAGCTAGGTGCTGCTATGGGCAACTGCCTGAGCTTGTGCTGGGTCAGAAATCCCTGCTAGAGTCTGTCTCATCTTAATTTGTTTGACCTGGAACATGCTGCATGCTACATACCAGGTGCATGGTCATGCCAATCACCCAGGCACTGCACCTCCATTTCTCCTCTTTGGCCTATGCAGACCAAATCACAACTTGTTCTGTGCAGTGATGGTAGAAAGGACTCCTTCCACATCACCCCACTGGAAAGACTTAAAAAAATGCGAAAATAGAGCACCCATCAAACCTCAGACAGAAATTCAGGTTTGAACTCTAGCTGAGTACAGCTAGGTAGTGTTTCTTGGTCATTTTTCAGGATTGCAGGCTTCTCTGCTGATGATCGTGAAGTCTGGTGCTCCAGTATATATAGATATATGTGCAGATGTAGCATATCTGCACAGAGTGTGTACAGTAAAAATATGAAGGTATGTTTTGTTGAGCTTTTCCTGGGATACTTGAAGTGCTGTCACTGACACGGATTATTATGTACCTGTGTGGAATCACTCAGGCTAACTGCCTGCAAGGAAATGGATTTTTCCCTAGCAAACCATATGGCTGTAGCATCTTACCCCAGTATGTCTCAGGCGTATGCAAACTGAATTTGCCCTCACCAACAAGCTGCTCAGGAACAATTTGAGCAGCAGGAAAGAAGGATTTTCTTGCCTGTAGGGCAGGGGAGAGACTAATCACATGCAGCACATGAACAAAAGCAAAGATTATGATGGCAAAAGCACAAAGCTGGGAAGGGAGGTTCAGCAGAGCAAATAGGTGCTATGCTGGAGGTGCTCCAGGGGAAAGTGAGCAGAGTTGACAAGCGATGTTGGCCACCTCTGCCTGTGTTCGTTGCTGTATAAGGAGCTCAGGCAGGTAGTAGGAAGGGCAGTCATACCCCTTACCGCATCCTCAGCACATGCTGGTGATTTTTGTCTTCAATGGCACAAAACTTGCAATCTGTCTTCCATACACCTTCCTCACAAGCAAACCTGCCACATGTCCAGCCCTGAAGTTGTACAGACTGTAAGAAGTACGGTATGCCATTAGCAGGATTCCTGCTAGGAACCAGTCCCACTCAGCCACTGCTAACTTTAACTTTCCCTGCCCCTCTGCCCTTCACTTGCAAGTTCTGCTTGGATGTATATAGTCTGAGTAAGTTTAGAGTAAGTTTGGTTTGTGTTTTGTGTGCAAAGTCCTTGTGCATTTTATTTCTTTGGAACAAATTGAAATTCTCCATTCTGAGGACCTCCAGAAAGAACTGGGTGGAACTAGGAAAATTAATGCTTTTGTTTCAGAAGCTTTGGCACAGGGAAGCTGTAAGGTTCATAGTACAGGAAGTGATGCAGAAAATATTGATTTATTGGTCCCATTCAATATATGGAGAATTCTGTGTTGCAGCAAGCCTCTGTTAAGGAATTTGCGGAGGTAGCAAGAGTATCCCTCGTAATTTTCTCTTCTCCATTCCCACAGGCAAATAGAGTACCTGCAGCAAGCCCAGGAAGTAGTTGTAGGTCCACTGGGGCTTTGTGTTGATATACTTTGCCATCTGCATCCCTTGGCTTTAAGAAACACAGTGCAGGCCCTGGACAGAGCAAGCAAACAGGATCCTGGTGAGGATGTGGGAGGCAGGTTTAACACAGCAGCTGTTCAAGCTGTTGTATCATTATGACTCAGAGCAGATAGGTATGAGTTATCAAGTAATGAAGATGCAGAGTGATCTCTGTGGACTGGTGTGGGGGCCGTTCGCCCAGCACAGACTGGGAAGAACAGTGGCATCTTGCAAGAGCAACCAGAAGTGACAGCATTAATATGGCTTTGATGGGCTTTTCCCATGAGGGAAAGAAATGTATTTTTCTGTTGATGGCAATAGCTAAGATTCACCATGTCTCTAGGGAGAGATAATGAGGACAAGAACTTTATGAATTGTGGATATTTCCTTTCAAATCAATGAAGACTGAGGCAAAGAAGTCATTAAGAACCTCAGCCTTCTCCAAGTCCAGGGTAGCCAGTTCTCCTGATAGCTTCTGGAGAGG
>JANRGW010041651.1:24866-39998 GCA_024733675.1 Psilopsiagon aymara | reverse complement strand
ATAACTAAAAACATTGGTGTTATCAGCACTGTTCTCAGGCCACAAGTCAAAAACACAGCGCTGCACCAGCTACCAAGGAGAAAAATGACTGCTACTGCTGAACCCATGACATAAACATTTCAGATATTCATTAAAAATGCCTTGGCTATATTCTTTTATTTCCAGTTGCCTGGATATGAAACTATATGTTTCTATGAAACTGTTATAATTCAGCTCTGTAATGTACATACAAATTCGCAAGGCATAATTTAATCAAAGGGAAACACAGACATCACAGGCCATGAAAGCAACTTGAGCAGGATTTGTTATTTTTTTTCATGGCAGTAGAGAATTTAAGAGAATTTGTCTTGAATTTACTAAAGAGAAATGCACAATGGTGCAGAATTTCCAATTTCCACGTTACTTTTTTGTATGTAAGATATCTTTAAAATGGAAAAAAAATCACGCCAGTGATTTCAAAAGGATCACATTCTTTTTCCAGTCTGTCAACAGCACCACTAGGAGGAACTCAGCAAGGAAGTGTTATCTCAGCCAATGCATGTTTTGCCTAGACAGAAAACAATCCCTATTTGCTGTTGTTTTTAAATTCTACAATCTGTTTGTCTTGCTAAAACTCACTCCGGTATTTTTCAGTTTGTCTATCATTTAATTCTTTCCATGCCATATATTCACATCCACAAGAACAACAAAAAAGTGACATCCACATAGGAGCCCCTGAATAAATGGGCCCTTTCGGTGAATTTTTTTAATTTAGATTGCAGAGGAATACCTAGTGGTCAGTGCTAAGGTTTTGATAGATTGAATCAATAATCAGAATGAAGAATGTGGTGTAACAGCCATAATTTAATAGAAAAGGTATTTGGCAGCCTGTTAAATTCGCTTTCACAGCAGTTAACTTTTCTTTATTGTAATTTACTGACTGCATTCTACTCTGCAGCTTATACCAGCACTGGAGTGTTACTGGAATTCCTCCATGTTTAGCACTGCTCCAAAGAATTGGAATTGCTCAGAATCAAATCTGTGCTCCATTAAAAAAAAAAAAAAAAAAAAAAAAAAAAATCCTGTCACTCATTTCAGTGTTATTCATTCCTTATAGTAGACAACAAGAGCATTTTATTATTCTTGAGTTTCTGTGCACTATGCACTTTGCTTTCCCTACCACATTTGTTTTTGAAAGAGTCATTGCTTTACAAACACAAGACCCACTATGGTTGTTCCTTCAGTACACAGACTATCTAGGAACACAAATTTTCATTCCTATAAAAGCAATCAATCATTAACATGAGTTCTGCTTTAGTAAAGATATCAAATGAAAACACTGATATTCTCAGTGTTTCAATACTTACCTAAAAAAAGAGACAGAAATGGTCTTCATCCTCACTATGCCGCTTTTTGTCTTTAGTCATTTTCATGTTCCAAATTTAGAACTTAGTAACTGCTAATGAGAATTGGTGCACTGTGGTGCATGAAATCCAGAATTTGCTGAATTTAGCAAGAATGGCCTGGATTTTCTGCATATGTTACATGTCTCTGTGCCAACAGAATTGATTTTTATAGCTTAAGAAACTCTACTTTTAGACAATGAATGTGGCATTCAGCCATGAAATAGTTATGGTTTTATGTCTTTCATCTCTTGTTTATGACAAATGTGTTTCTCTTTTTTGATTAGGGATTGCCTCATATTTCATAGTTTATAAACTACTAGAATTCAAGTCAGTGGTATTTCGCTTGCCTCTTTTCTAGCAATTGTGAATATTGAGATCCTTATCTCAACATTACTTTCTCTATTTTTTCCCATTAAAACTTATATCCCTCCATGGAACTGTGTATAGGTATTTTCTCTGAGTAGAACATACATAGTAGTAGTATACTTCTGGGATAAAAAAATCAGTTGGGATTAGTTTTCCTGCAATGAGGTAAGACACTGGGCAGTGATTCATCCTCAAGTTGTCCAAAAAGAAGGTTCTGGCCAAGACTGCAAGAGCTCTGACTTGTGAGTACCTGCTGTCAGACACACAGACACACATGCATTTCAAAGTATGGTCACTGATAAACCAGTTCACACTGTCAGCCACTTTTGGTCAAGGGTGATTAGATATGACTTTGGATTAACTCTATGCCTTTGTAGACACAACCATAGAATTTAGAGCTTAATAATTTTCTTTGTATTTTTAAAGGCTCCAGATTCCAGCTGTGTGCTCAGTTTTTATCACTTTTGAGACTTCAATGAAATATAAACCCAAAAATACAATTCTGATCATTTATTATACCATATGTAATACAGGCCACTGAGTTTCACCCAGATGGCCTATATAGAACCTTGCAAAATAAATTTTTATCTAAAAAAGATAGCGCAGAGACTGAGATTACACCAGTCATTAGGCTCTGCTGTTGACAGAGAAATGAACTGGCCAAATACAAAATAGTCTTCATAATTCATTTCTGTCTTTATGTGATGTTTAACAGTGTTACATCCTAGATGAAAGAAGTTATCACAGCAAGCAGATGTCTGTATCTGGAGTTATGAAGGCAACATGGTGTGGCCTGTACACACTGTTAATGCCATTAACTTTCTAATTTCCACCTTGTCAGTAGAATGGATACCTAATGGAAGGAGGCTTTTTGACTACCTTTTTCCTCAGAAAAAAAGCCTGGGAGAATCTTAATATACAGGAAAACTGCAGTGGGAAATAAAACATTCTAGAAATGGTTTTTGTCAAATTAGTGCTCTTTGCCAGTTTTCTTAAGTATTATCTGCCAAAAATGCATAAGAGAATGAAAAACTATGGTATTGAATAAACTCAATCAGGATAAAAACTTTCATGAAACATAATTCTAGAAAATAAGTCAAAATTATCTGGGAAAGAGAGCATGAGATGTCAATCATGAAAGAAGAAGTAAAGAATATAAAAGATGCTGATTCTCAAGATGGTTAAGGAGTTTTCTGACCTTACTTGGACAAAACATAAGGTTTCAGGTGTTTCAGGCTATGAGATAAGCTATCTGCAGAGATAGATGGTACAAAATGAATTGGAAACATTCCTAGACAAAAATAAAAAATGTAGAGGTTATTCTCCTTTGTAAGTACTATATAGCAAAGCCTACATGAGACCATAAACTACGAGTAACAGATTAAAATCATCAGGAAATTAAAGATCCTTTTGCAAAAAATTAGTTAGAATCTTGGGTAGAAAACAAAGCAAAATCTCAGTCTTTATCTGATGTAGTAGTGAAGAATCAGTATCAGGACAAGGAATGGAATAGTTAATGTCAGAAAGAAGAAAGTTTGTATGAGAATAAAGGTATAGTGAAAAATGACTGATTCATGGGTCCACAGCAGAACTTAATGTAAACGAATCAAACAGTAAGTAAAAGATTAAAAAAAGATTTGAAAATGAGCTTTATTGAGAGGGGGAATAAGTAATTTAGGAGTAACATAGAATACAGGGTTGAACAAGAAAACCTCAAAATGTCATATTCTTTATTTCGCTGACCAAGATAGAATCAATTATATCCCTGCTGTTCCTGACAAAGTATTTCCTAGCATACCAGATACTCTAGAGCCTTTCTTGGCAATCTATTTATAAAGAAAATGAAATTCATCATAGGCATATTCTACAGATAAAAAGCCCATTAAAAAATACTAGGGGAACAATGAAGGGAGTCAATATGGTTCAAAGTAGAGAGGCTTATAATATGTTGCTGATTAACTTGCCCCACTGTGAAGAGCACTGTGCTGTCCTCCAAGGATGGCAGAAAAAGCTTTTCAGAAAGGGAAAGGTTTTTCTGGACACTGAAAATAAAAAGGCATTCCAAATATAAGAGTTTAGTCTTTCTATATTTTGGAGAAATAAGAAAAAAAAATAATAAAAAGAACAGCCTGAGGTTCTAGAAAGACTGTGAAAGATACAAGGTAGGTTCTAAGAGTAAGCAACATAGGAGTAAGAGACTACACTGTGAAGATTAAAAGGGTTTCTGGATATTCATTTAATCTTCTGCTGTAAAAGGGGAAATTTCATAGAATAATAGTTGGAAGGGTTGGAAGGGACTCAAAAGATCACCTGTTCCAACCTTTCATGGAAAAGGGACTTAGATGACATTATCTACCGCTCTGTCCAATTGCATCTTGGAAATCTGAAGACAGGCATCTAAGGTGGTAGCAGACTACCTGAGATCATCCCAACCAAGATTAAGTCTTTTATAGCTGTTTCCTAGGCTTTCTTATACATTTGTGTATCTTCAGAAAGCAAAGGTGTGTCATGAGGTAAACTTGCTTTTGGACTCAACAGGATAATTTAGAGATGTAGAAAAATTATCTAAATAAGTGACAAATCTTTCAGAACAAGAGGATCAGAATTGGTTAACCTTGACTGGAAGAGAGGTTCCCACCAAGGTGCTGTATCGCGTCCCTTCTCAGCAAGATGAGGAAAGAACAAAATGAGATGCAAAAACTTGTGGGTTGAGATAAAGGCAGTTTAGTAAAGCAAAAGCAAATGTATGTGCGGAAACAGAGGCAAACAAAAGATTTATTCTCTACTTTGCATCAGCAGGCAATGTCCTGCCATTTCGCAGGAAGCAGGGCTTCAGTACATGCACTGGCTCTTTCGGAAGACAGTCATAATAACGAATGGTCTTCATCCAAACACACTTCCCTCACTATCTTCTGTCTGCTCCTTTCTCTTAGCTTTCATTTCTGAGCAGATGACATATGGTATGGAATACCCTTTTGGTCAGTTTGGGTCAGATGTCCTGGCTGTGTCCCCTTCCAAGATCTTGCCCACATCTGACCTACCAGTGAGAGGGCATGTTAGAGAGACAGCTGTGATTCTGTGGAGCGCTGTTTAGTAGACGGAACACTAGTGTGTTATCAACACCTTTCTAGCTACCAATACAAAACACAGAACTATAAGGGCTGCTATGAGTACAATTAACTTCATCTCAGCCAGATTCAGTGCACACAAGAAATGCCTTGAAGTGTTTTTCACACGTTTACCATGTTCTGTGATGCTTTTTTTTGATTCCAAGTTTGATATATTTTCCATAATTTCATCACCTTAATATATCAGACTTCTTCAACATCCAGGAGATTGTTGACTTGCTCTGATTAGTTAGCAATGTACATGTGCTATTAAAATACCTGTAATAAAAATCTGTAAGTAATACAAATAAATATACAAGACTTATGATCCTCGAAGGCTGAAGAAACATGAAATAATTTCAGGGAAATTAAAGAGAAAATGTAAAGAACATGCAGGTGGAAAATATTTATGAGTACCTTGCAAAGATGAGGACAAGCATTATTGTAAAAAATAATATCCCAGCAACAATAAGCCCCCACAAAAATCAAAAAGCCTGAGGTGGAATAGTGTAAAGTCCTTCCAGTGCTGGAATTAAAACATTAAGAAACAAGAATTATGAGAAAAGGTTTAAAGTCCAGTCAAAGTTGCATGTTTCAAAAATCTGGTAATGCATACCCTTTTCATGTTTTGTTTATGCATCTGGCAGGCTCCTAGCTGGAAAGATTAAGGAAAAATAATTGGTAATATAACAACCTTGTTAATTAGATATAAGAAAGAGCAACAGGTTATTTCTGAATGGATAACAGATGTTTGTGGCCATTTAATAAAAGACTATCTACCTCAGAAAAGCTCAAAAGCAAGACATTTTTCTGCAAAACACTGCCTTAACCTCACTAGAAACACTTGACTATCAAATGTGGATAGCATCATCAGAGGAAGGGAAGTTGAAATAATTTTTGTGTTCAGACTAAAATTTGAACATAGCACAGCACAGGTTTGAACAGGGTGACAGACATTTTTTAAAACAGTATTTTAATTTCCATATTATTCCTTTTCCAAATTAATCATGCAAAGGGGAACTATCAATTTATTTTTGATGGAAACAAATCTGTAATAAAAAATGAGAGAGGCTACAGGGGAACAGCTTATAGTTTAGCCTTATTTCGGAAACAAATGCTGCCATTAATGCTGATATATGGAATAGGCTAGAATATACTAGCACAGGACTTCATAATAATAACCATGACATAGTTTATGGAATTAAGCACTCTGCTTACTTTGTTAGCACAGAAGAAAACTTTTGAATGAATAAAAAAACCCCCCTGAATACATGTCTCCTGTACTGGAAAAGTAATCCCTATGAAGGTAAGCTGATCACTTACCTTTGTGCTTATAGAAGGACCTTGGAGCATGTGAGCAAATACCCTCAGAAAACATCACTCTTTAGCCTTATATCCAAAATGGTGGACATGAGGTTTAGATAGGTTTTCTTTTAGTAGGTTCTGCATGGAAGAGGGCACAGCTCTCCACAAAATTCATTGTAGATGACTCACTTTCTTCCTTAAAAGCATTACTGTCATGAAAGCTCTCTCATGCTTCCCTTCCCCTTTTCCCCCACCCACAGGTCAGTGTCTACCTTCTACATAGTCTTTAAAGAGTTGGAAAAATGTTCTTATGCATGTTATGTGAACTGTTCATCAGCATATGTATGTATGACATACTTATCTATAGATCACCTGAAGAGTGCTAGAAATCATATAAAATCCCACACAAACTACAGAGAGCTGAAGAACTGTGTGACAAATTAATCTCTCAAATACATGACAAGTAAGAAAAAAAATTAATTGTACTTTGGGATCAGTGTGCAAATCTGAAATACAGTTCATCATTAATTATCCTATTCCAGAACTAAAAGCCTTTCTAAGACTTAGAAAACTCACAGTAAAATCCAGTAAGAGGAAGTACTGTCTATTCAGGCTTTGGAGACATACAGTCACCCCATAATAACAGAAAATCATGACAACTTTCATGAAGTAAAATTCATTTATTCCAATACCTTTAAATTAAAAACTTCTCTGTTTGTAGATATTTGCCTGAATTTATTCTGCATTCAGTATACATTTTCACATTTAAATATGATGGTTTAGAAAAAGGGACAGCCAGGAAAAGAGCAAATTAAGGTTAAAGGTATAGTAAGATTAAGTTGAAAACATATAAGAGAAAGAAATGGAATTTTCTATCTTCCTTAGGAAAATTGACTGATACTCACTTCTATTCATAGTGCCGTCACGCACCTTTTTTATTGATTAATTTGTATAGCAGAATGATAGGCAGTTCTCCCACATACATACTTGTGTCAGTGACAATGATTGTCTATGAATATCAACTAATATACAGGACGAGGTGATTATGAGTTGCCAGGTTTGATTTGTGGAACACATCACATTTGCATACTCTAAATAATACCTTGAGATGTAAAGAAAGGATAAAAGAAATACCAACCTGAAAGTCTTGTTTAGGTACTCATAAGAGCTATTTTAATAAGTGAAAGACAAATTGCTGCATATCTGTTGACTTTTCCATTCATTAGTTCTTCATTTCACATTTTAATTCCTTCAGTTTCAAAAGTGCTAGATGTCTGTGCCTACCACATAGTTTTACACAGTCTTACATAGAGGACAGTAAATGGTTGCAGGACTTTCTCCTATTGACTTCAAAAGCTCAGAAAGACCAGTAGTTTTTGTTCCAACAAAGAGCTGCATCTTTGTTAATAATTGCTCACAACGGTGGCAAGCACAAATGAAGTGCAAGATAACAACAAGAAAGGTAGGATGAGGATATAAGGGTGTAGACAGAATAGATACAGGTGCATGACCAGAATTTAATTACTGTGTTTTAAAGGGTTATCCTGGTGCATGGATAAGATTCAGCCTTAAATGAAAAAAGACATAACTGACTTACTGAGTATCAGATGATATTTCAGGCACAGTACTTGTGCTCCCTCTTTTCAGGAATGAAATATTTATCTTCTTTGTGGAGGACTGCTTTCTAGCTTTTGTTGTGCTTGTACCTTTCTTCTTTTCAGTTAAGTATCTGCTGTGAGTAGGTGGCTGTCAGTACATGTGGGAGTACACTTGGTTACATCAGGAATTCTTTCTTCATGAGTGAGAAGAGTGAAGGAAAAACTCCTACCAACACACTTTTTCAGCCTGTTTGAATAGATATAGCAAAGCCAAAGAGAAGATAGCAATCTGGACACCTACAGACATAGAGCCTACTCATGCCTTTCACATCTACCCACACCCACATCTGCATAGAGATGGGAGGAGTCATCCACCTCTGCTGCCACAACTCCCCCATTTCCTAAAGTTCAAAGAGCCCATTTTTTCCAATCAAAGGCCACACTGAAAGAGAAACCTCTTTGGTAAAAACACGAGGGGTGTTGTCATTTAGGTTATGCTATGATAACCCACTAGTTTCATAGTAATTTGGCAGAAGAAAATCATACTTTTCTCAAAGGTGATCCATGCTCATTGAAGCCTGTATAAAAAAGGACCATATTGACTGCAAAGCAACTATTGTTTTAAGAACTCTGGAAAGGCTGACAATCTTTTACAAGCCTCTGCAAATGCTTTTGTTTAATTTCTGTGGCCTGAATCCTTGGTCAATTTCAAAAGAAAGGGGTAAGGTTTGTCTTTCAGGAAAATATCGAGAGTCCTATTCCCTATTCTCATTAAATTTTCTTTAAAAAGTAATACTTGGAACACTGAAGACAATTTGAACATGAACTGTTGGCATCATATTTACCAACTAACTACATATTTTTGTGGATTTTATGTGACACAGTAGGTATATCTTCCAATTCTCTGTCTCCAAAACTTCCACTGTGTTTAATGATGCCAAAAGAGCCGTATCAGGAATAGAGTAAATCCTTTAATATCGTTACAGTGTCATGATATCAAGAATGGTGGAAAAATGTAAGCAGAGGTCCTTACAGACTGCATTCAGCTGCCATTATAATATATCATAATTATAATCTTCATCAAAATAGTGGATCTTGTGAGATCCTATTAGAAACGTCTCTGGGAACAGAAGAAACTTTTTCTATTGCTTCTTTCTTATTCTAGATACCACAAAGCAGGTTACAGCTAAGCCATTGTAGCTATGGAATGCCATGAATTTTATTTTTTATTTTGCTCTGAAAGCAGTGATGCAAGTTCCAAGGACAGAGATGGAATCTGGATGTGAGATGTGTAGAGGATGCACACCGCAGGGAAGGGAAATATGTTCCAAGCTACAATTATGTGAATAGGTACATCATGCAACACTTTGACAACTGTATATTACAGTGACAAACATCTAATTTTAATTCTACCAACGAACTACATTAACTAGGACTGATCCCACACTAATTCTAAGGATTTCACTTAGCTAAGCTTTGTCAAATGGTTTGTGACAATAAAAGCTTACATGGCATCAAGTGGACACTGGTCAAGTTCATTGAACAGAAATCTTTGAAGGATTCTTGGATGAACAGAAGCAACAGCTCAGAGACTGTCCTGAGCCTGTAATAACAAGAGTCTCTAGGACAGTACTCAGAATAACTGTAGTTATTAAAAATTTCTGCCCTTCTCTAAAACAAAGCTTCAGTTCATTTTTGAAGACTCTTGGGCTAGCTGAACCTTTAGTTAGTCCTAATACAATATGAAGAGATTGACTAACAACTTCCTCACGAATTGCTGTTACCATGCTGCCTAGGATCAAGCAAATGGATAACACCTAACACCTACCCTCTTTAATTCTATGCAAAGAAAAATAAAGTCAACCCACTTCCCAAAGAGTTTACATGGGGAAAATAGACAGTTGCACCCCCAAAATTGGAAGCAAATACAGAAGTAAAGGCAACAGAGAGCACAGTATGGACTAGTTTTAGTGCTACAGCAGCTTAATTACTTTATAGACTGTTGTGGTTTAAGCCCAGGGGGCAGCCCAGAAAAACATGCAGCCATTCTCTCACTCCCCCCACTTCCTTCCTCCCGCTCCTGGAAGGATGGGGAGGAGAATCAAAAGAATATAACTCCCACGGGTTGGGATAAGAACAGTTCAGTAACTAAGGTATAGCACAAACCACTACTGCTATCACCAATAATAATAATGATAAGGGAAGTAGAAAGGGAGGAAAATACAACCGCTCACCACCTGCTGACCGGTACCCAGCCTGACCCAGCAGTGATCTAGCCCTTCTGGGCAACTGCCCCCAGTTTATATAGTGGGCATGATGTGCTGTGGTATGGAATACCTCTTTGGTCAGTTTGGCTCAGGTGTCCTGTCTCTGCTTTCTCCCAGCTTCCCCTCCTCCTGGCAGAGCATGAGACTCAGAAAGTCCTTCATCAGGTAAACGTTACTGAGCAACAACTAAAAACCTCAGTGTTATCAGTGCTGTTACCAGGCTGAAAGTCAAAACCACAGCACTGCACCAACTACTAAGAAGGAGAAAAATGGCTGTTACTGCTGAACCCAGGAAAGACATTTTTCCATAAAAGTAACAAGTATTTTGGATCTTCATAATATATTAGTTGTCAGATATTTACGGGGAGCACACCCCCATGTGAGGCTGCATAGAAAGAAGTCTGAAAGTCTTTCATCATTCTATAACTGAGAGATAAAAACTGACATAATTGATAAGTCAAATGTGAAAGTCAACATCTCATTCATTATTAAGATCTAATATGCAGAGATCTGATCAGTCAAACATATCCTTGACAGTGAAAACAACTTTTTGTTCTTGATGTAAAAGAGTATCCAGGTAAAAAGGTGCAATTCATGTGATATCACACTGTATAATGGAATATATTTAATTTCAAACCCAGAGGCAAATCAAATTCTGCTTAGCCCTAACCGTACTAAACTGTACGCATGTTTTAAATCTTGGTCTTTTTAACTAACACTTACTGTGAAATTTAATGGCGTATGAACTAAAAGGCATTTGTTTTGCAAACTGGCTGAAGCAAACTTTTCAGTAATTACTTTCTAACTTCTACAGCATGCAAACACGATAATTCTGCAGGATACAAAAATACAAACTAAATTTTTATTTTTTCAAAATTTTAATTTGTTTGCATGATATCCATTGTTTAGCTTTGCTGGAAATTTAATCCATGAGTATATTCAAGAAACTGTTTTTCTTTTCTTCTACCTCCATTAAATTAATGAGAAGTCCAATTTAAAGGTTCACAAAAAACATGCAGTAGCTCAGAAACATAGCTGTAGTTAATATAGCTGCAATATCCATGAAAATTTAGATCACAAACGTTAGCATAATACTTAACACTTAAATCAAACTTGGTTTTTTTAGAGAATTATTTCATAGCCATCTTGCTTGCCAACTAGTACTTTACCTGCTTACTATACTATTCTATCTTTGCTGTGTTCCTCCACAACTCCTTGATGTCATTTTTCTCCTCACATTTTCACTTTAGTGTCACACTCTTTCACTGTACCTCCTAACCTTTTTTCAACATAAGAAAATAAAAGAGTTCTGGTTGCTATTTTCTGCATTTTGTTTTTATTAATTTTATAATAGGCCTTGTGACTTTCCTTTGTTTATTTTGCGGCAAGATGTTTTGGTGAATTTCACAACAAATGGCCATTTCAGTGATATTTTTTCATACACACTGGGGTTTACATAACAAGCTCTCAGACCCAATAATTTTACCACTGTCAATGAATTGCTATATAAAGTTCTTCCAGAATTCTCTTATGAAAGAACTGTGGTCTCCATGTACTACATTATTGCTAATTAACAGTTTTGTTCTTTCAATACAAGAGATTCATCCATCTTATTGCCCATCAAATGTTAAAGGTAATGGGTTCAACAGGTAGGGGGACTGTAATTACCTACTCACAATGATTCTTAACTCAGTTTATGAGCCCCCTTTAAAAACATTTAATGGGACTCAATTAATCTATATTTAAAAGCTGGATATCTACACTAAATTTAGGATCCTTCTACATAGAAAATGAAGGAAGATAACTGTTTCCAAAGGCAGATTTATCCTCACTATCTCTGGAGATGTCTAACTTTTTATGGAATATAAAAGGATTTTAGACAACTGATTTAGACTAAGTGCCCAATTTTAGGTGGTTGAAGTTAAATGAGAAAAAATCCACACATAGATTAGTTTATCAAAATGTGATCTTAAATTAAATTAAATTCAGGACATTTCATTTAGTTATTTGTTCAGTAGGCTTTACTTATTTTGAATTATTGAGGATATGTGATTATACAGTTAGTCGCTCAAAACATAGTACTTTTTCGGTCTCACTTTCCAAAAGTAACAGAGCAGTAAAACTAATGCAGGCACAAAATTCTATTAAAGAGGATATGCCAGTATATCCTCTAAAAGAATGCTGGTGAGTTTTGAGGTAGTTTTTGCTTTATAAATGGTTTGATAAAAACACTGTTTCCTACATGGGATTCACAGAACCATAGACTAAATCCTATATATCTCAATTCTCTATGTATCAGGCAAAATGTAACACTAGGACTAGCATAAATTACACAATGGGGTATTGAGTAGGCAAATAATACTAAAAGTTGACCTTGTATTCACTTTGTGGAGGGCAAAATTTGTATTCACACCAAATGCTTACTTCAAAATATGAATTCATTCATATTCTATGACAGAGTTACTGTATTAAGTCATGTAACAGTCATTAGTTCCAACATATAATACACACCTTTAATTTGGCTATATGTATTCAACATATTCCAACATATTTACTTATGTGTGTTTAGTAAAAACCTGCCACGGAAGTGCTTCATAGAGTGCTAATAGTGAATTCAACAATATAGCTTAAAATCAACCTCCAAAACAATCCAGATGGGAGTTTTGGCTGGGCACTCTCCCTCGCCTGAGCCTGTATTACACAGCAGTAGGTTTGCTGTTTGTTTCCCACCTGTTTTTTTGCATATGCTGCGGTTTAGCTGCATTTTGCAGGATCCAAATGTGCTCATGAGATAAAGAGAGGAGCACAGATTTGAGAAGCCATCTGCCTGGATAACGAACTGGGTGTCTTGGAATTTGTGTTGTCACATGAGCAGTTACTGTGTTGACCGGCCACTGGGAGGTGATTTAGAGGACAAACAGGCTGGGAAATGGACGTTTGGGTAGGGCCATGGACAGTGGCAACGGCTGCAGACCACGGCGACGTCACTGCAAGGAGCCCACCACCGACAGGACGGCTCGACCTTGAGCAGTGAGGAAAGTACCGAAGAACCCCTATTAGGAAGCAAAAAGCAGAGGTGCAAACCACAAGAGGGAGAGGTTTGGCAAAGGTAACATTATGCTTAGCCAATCGTATGTTGGCAATCGTTTGAATGTGACCAATCACATCTTGACTAGCATGCATAATGAACCCTAAGGATATATAAGTGAAGCCCTCAGATGCAATAAACAAGTTTGATTTGTGATCATAGTGATTCTCATCATCTCCCACCACTGGAGGGTCCTCGCCTACCACAAATGGCACCCGAACAGGGACAAAGAGGCTGAAAGAAGACGCGGTAGAGACAGAGGAGCGGTGCCGACGGGCTACGGCGCTACACAGCCGTAGGGCAATAAGGGTCTGCATCAGGGGACGTGGCTAAGATGGAAAAAGAGATAGCCATAAATTTACTCATTGTGTTTCTTGAGAAACGGGGAGTAAAAACTGTAGGGTCCAAGGAGGTAGAGACCCTGATAGCCATAGGACGTTCAATCATGTTGTTTCAAGAATCTGCAGGGTGCTTCCACATTGCCGAATGGAGACAGAAGATAAGCTCTGGACAGACGTGATTAAGAATGATAAAACTGCAAAGAAAATGTGTGTTCCATGGGAAGAGGTGATGGACAGTTTGCAGGGGTATCATGCCAAAAGGAAGGTAGCCAGGAAGGCAGCTAAGAAGCTGGGCGACGACTGGTGTAATGACTGGGTGCCGCCCCCCTCTGGAATGCCGATTCCGATGCGGCGGCCAGGGGCAGCTGCGGCCGAGGCTGCTCGAACGGAGCCGTAGACGCCGCCTGAATTTCCAGAGTGTTCTGCTGCGGACGGCACCCCCCAGCCTATGCCGGCTGAGCTCTCGAGACGTTCATCAGCGCGTCTGCCTTCTACTCCTTCTACCTCCTTCGCCCCCGGGGAACCAGCTCGGTCTGCGACGGATGGACCTGCAACGGAGAGCCGCTCGTGACCCTCGGACCTGCGGGCACCGTGGGTGGACTGGCGCCGGCTCACTAGTCAGGTGGCCGCCGAGGGCACTTATCAGTTTGATGCCGAGATTGCGGCCGGGATGGAAACAGAAGGAGCGCTTCCTGTAGTTTACACAACACATGCTGGGGGGGGGACGGGACAGGAGGCTGCATGGGCTCCTTTTGAATGGAAAATGTTGATGCAGTTACGGGCTACGATAAATGATAGTGGGTTGCATGGGGAACCGACTAGACAAATGTTACAATATATTTGGTCGGGGTCATTGTTGTGTCCTAATGATATTAGAACAGTAATGAGATTGATTTTACCCCAATCACAGCTAATGTTATTCATGGCCCATTGGCGGAGACGGGCGGAGTTCTCTGCCGCCTCCCCGCAGCATCCAGGAGATCCATTAACCGGGGTTACGTTGGAGCAGCTTGTTGGGGAAGGGCAGTTTTCAGCTGTTGAGATGCAAATATGATCGGGGCCAGAGGTACTGGGCGAGGCGTTGTGAACTGCCCAGGTAGGGATGAGTCATCTAAAACTCGAAGGCAGTCTGCCGTCATATGAGTATTAAACAAGGTGTACAAGAGTCTTCTGGAAAGTTTGTTGCTTCTCAATTCATAATGTACCTAATGAAGGCTGTTTCTGCCTGTCTGTTAGTTGCTAGCATCTTCTGGAATTCCAGATCATGGAATAAAATGCAATTTTGTGTTAGCTTTGTGTGCCTGAATGATGTAGTTGTTACCATACAGCTGTTGAAAATCATAGCAGAATACAGAGCTAAGAGCAATGCTATCTATGTAGCTCCCAAGAAACAAAATCTCCTCAGACTTCCTTGATCTCAGTATCAAAATTGACTCCACATTTGTTTCTAACACTTGTGTTCTGTCCACTGGCTTTGACTGTTACTTTCAAAGCAGGATATACAAGAAAAAATATTTTGTGTGAATATAGTCTATAGATACATAGTTTAAGGTATGTGCAAGTGTCGTGGTTTAAGCAGTAAATCAGCCACGCAGTTCGTTCACTCACTTCCCTCTTTTTCTTCCCTCTGCTCCTGGAGGGATGGGAAGGAGAATCGAAAGAATGCAACTCCCAC
>JANRGW010041651.1:0-12111 GCA_024733675.1 Psilopsiagon aymara | reverse complement strand
TGCTGGCTGTCACCAAGCACCTTCTTGTTTTTCATGTGCCTCAGCATGCCTTCCAGGAGAATCCGCTCCAAGATTTTGGCAGGCACTGAGTTGAGGCTGACTGCTCTGTAGTTCCCTGGGTCATCCCTTTTCCGCTTCTTGAAAATGGGAGTTATATTTCCCTTTTTCCAGTCTTTGGGAACTTCACCTGACTGCCGTGATTTTTCAAATATGATGGACAGTGGCTTAGGAACTTCATTCTGTCTGTAAGGCACTTCATCCACCAAGTCCTCTTGGTCAGGCAGTCTGTAACGGATCTCCACAGTAATGTCTTCTCACTGCTGTTCTCCCTTTTTAACCCTGACCCACAAACTCTTTGTCGACTGCTCACCTGTCCCCTGACAGAGTTCCATACCCTCCAGCATATCCCTAACACAAATAGCAACTCCCCCTCCCTGCCTACTGCGCTTGTCTTTCCTAAAGAGCCTGTAACCTTCCATACCAACACACCAGTCATAGGAGCCATCCCACCATGTTTCTGCCTATGATATCATACCCCCATAAATATGCACACATCTCTAATTCTTCTTGTTTGTTCCCCATGCTATGGGCATTTGTATAGAGGCATCTGAGCCAAGCTCTAAATGAGGCCATCTCATTGGCTGGAGTAGCTGGAATATCTCTACATTGCTCACATTTATTGTAGGTGCTGGAAGCTGACCGAGTATGTTGGGATTGAATGATGCCCAACTTCAAAGAAAAACTAAAAAAAGAAAGTAAAAACAATGCTCAAAATGTAAAGCCTCACAGCCTTTTCCTCTGACTACAGTGAGACTAATGTTTTCCCTTCCTTGAAATAATTTTCAATTAGTTGTTAACATTTTTAACTCTCATTAGGCATCAAAGTTTGATTTATGCCCATTTGACCTATTGTTCTTGCTCTTCCTGCTGTCTGCTTTGCTGCTGTAGCTGCTACCTGTGGCTTGCTCAGCTCTTAGCACCATGTCAGCCGCCTCTTCTGCTGCTTCTGCATCACTGCTGGCTCTGCCTCTCTCCACATCTTGTCCCACATGCTCTGCCTGATGCCAGTCTTCACTCCTTACCTCTCCATCAGACTTCCACAGCTTTGCTAATGCTTTTGTCTCAGCTCCTAGAATAAATGCATGTAATTTTGCTGAGGGGGAATAGCCTCTCAGGTGACAGGAAATCCTTCAGCAGCTTCTGACATCTCACACCATGGAAGACATTTACATAAAGTCTCTTGCTCTCCTCTCTTTCCCTTTTTTTCTAGGTGCCAGCCTTTGCATCCTGATGTTAAAAGTAATTATCAACATTAGGTCAAATGGTATCCCCAGGGATATTCATACAGTTAATTAGCCAAGATTTCTACATGTTGTTACAAGCCTCTTCATTTATAAAAGCTCTTTAACAAAAACCCCTGTTATTTATCTTCTCCAGGTCTTCCTATCGGGTGTCAACAGAACACACACTCCCTCAGCTGGCACCTGCTATAGAGTATGAAGAAAGGAAGTGCCCCTGCATTAGACCTCAGTTGTCAGGCTTGTATCAGAGGCATGATGAGCCAGAAAATCTACAAGAAAGTCTGGTTTTATGAGTACTTAGTATATCATTTGGAGACAGTTAAGGCTCAATAATAAGAGCACAGCATTAAGCAAATAAAACATCATAGTTTTATGCAGGACAGAAACATAGTGATTCTACCAAACATGAATTGCTCTTCAGCAGCTACTTCTCCAGTTCTTAATGTGTATGGTGTATGGTATAATTTTTTTTTCTCTTTTTTTGAATCTAAGTACTCTCTGGGCATCACTCAAATTTCTGTTAAAATTGCTTCTGTTAAGGAAAGCTGCCTATATGCCTTGGCTTCAGACCTGTGGACCAAGGGAAACTATCTGAAAGCAGAAAGAGACAGTGTCTTTTCAAAGGACAAGTAAACATATATGACTGGCAGAAATGTCAGGAGAGTTGAGAGGCACAGTGGCAGAGCCTGGAGTGGGCCTGTAGCAACAGTTCATTATCTTAGATCCCTAAGAGGAGCTGAGAGTTTGTATGAAGCAGAAGGCAAACAAGCAAGTAAGCCCCAAAGCTGGGACAGAAAGAAAGATGTTTTCCCAGAAATCTAAAAAATATTGGGTGGCATTTGTGCAACCAAGGAAGCTGATTAAAGGGTATGCAAAAGCAAGGCAGGAGGAAGATACCTGTATATACACATAGAATTCTATGCTTCTATGTAATATCAACTTCACTCAACTAGAAATAGCACCTCTATCTGCACACTAATAATGCTGTCTGCCTTCTCTTTCCTCCAACTGAAAAGTATCTCAGGACAAGTTTGTCCAAGATATTTCATACCTTGCATTGTTGTTTATTCAATAGCCGTACTGGAACGGCATCTGGCACTAATTCTCTTCATGTTCACTCTCATAAATGCTTCAGCAATATTTGATTTTTTTGCAATATATTGTGCTCCCACTTGGCCTACATAGCTTTCAAGGACACTTAGTTCTAACAGCTCACCATTCATTTGTAATATGCCATGTTCATTTCAATTGTTGGAAATTTATTCAAAACTCTTATTATCTACTTTCTTTCCATTACAAAAAAAAAAAAAAGGGCAAAACAGTTCTTAAACCTAATGTGATAATGTGAGCACTCAGCTTTATTTCTACTGAATCAAGGTAATTTCATATTATAAGCAGCACTTGCATGACAGAAATGTTTGTTAGTAATTAAGGGTAGGCTCCATCTGTCTTAATTTAGGCGCCTAAATATCTGACATCTAATTTTAGATCAGTTTTTGGAGGTGCTCTTCATATGAATGGACAAAGTTAGACAATTCCAGAGAAAAAGACAACTGAAAATACTTAAGAAATCTATAGACATCTTTCATTTCATTGACTACAGAGGGACCATACAATGATTAGATGAAGTGTACTTTAGCTAAACTTTACATCAAAACATTCTGTGAACTGAAATTCACCCTTAATATTTCATTAATTCAGACTTTCTTTCAAGGAAAAATCCCAAATATAAATACACATAATTTAAAATAGAATTGTGGAAAATCTGTCAGTGTCCTGCTGTCAAGACAGCACTTTGCAGACATTTTACCCAATTTTTTCCCACAGCAATGCTGCAGAATTTGGCTTCTGCTTCTCACTTCATATCCCAGCTGACTTTCTGTAGTCACCGCTATGGAATTTGTTCATTTTGTTTTATTATGGTTTGATTTACAGCTTTTATTTCTGTGGTCCAATAAAAGAATCACTCAGATTACACATACTACAGAAAAGAAAAGAAGTTGTAGCTATACTACAATCACAGGCTTTTCATACTGGAAATCAAATATATAGAATAACTGGATTGTGATTCTTCACTAAGAAATGTGCTTTGTTTTGCACAAAATAGCTCTACCAGACTATTCTTACGTTGCACACATTTACATGTCAAGGACCATTTTGGTTGCATTTCAGGGTGCACAGGACTATGGAATCAATTCTATGGGTTTTCTGTATTCAAGATATTATAATGGAGTTCTACTGCTGTATAGAAATCTCTCCCAGCACACATAAAACAAAATAAAGAGAAATCTGTCCCAGAAGATGGATCTTGAAGTCTTTCTATTTTTATTGTCTGATTTGCATTGTGTTAATATTTTACTAAACAAAGTAATGCAGAAACAGCAGAGATCACTTGTGGTAGTCTACTGAAATGTCCCTGGGTTAAGAAATTCCTCAAAAATGAAAGTTTACTATTCCTGAAAAACTATTTCTGACCCCATTGTACTCTCTGCTGAATTCCTTTAGTCTTCAGTGAAACCATATTGTATTTGATCTGAAAATCATAGATATATCTTGGCAGAGCCTGGATGGGAAGAGGTTTTGTTACATGCCCTACTCAATCCTCACCTTTTGCTTAGACGCCAAAGTGAAGGGCCACACTCTTCCCAATGCACCCCAGTATATTGTTGACCCTACAAGCTGCACAGATATGCTCCTGGCTCATAGTCAATTTGTCACCTATCAATACTACCAGGTCCTTCTCAGCTGAACTGCTCTTTAGTTTGTCAGCCCCCACCCTGTACTGGTACTTAGGTTTCTTCCTCCCTCACTGCAATACCCCACACTTGCCTTTGTTGAACATCATTAAGTTTCTCTTCACCCAATTCTCCAGCTTATCAAAGTGCCTCTGAATGGCAGTACAGCCTTCAGGTGTATCAGCCACTCCTCCCAGCACCGAATCATCTGCGAACTTGCTCAGGGTACGCTTTAGCCCTTCATGAAGGTCATTGATAAACAAGTTGAATAAGACCTGTTCAGTCCCCTTTCCAGGGATGGAGGTGAGGCTGACTGGCCAGTAGTTTTTCGGGTCCCCTTTCTTGCCCTTCCTGGACATTTGGCCTTCCTGTAATCATCAGACACCTCTCCCATTCTCCATGTTTTTTCACAGATGATGGAAAGCAGCAAAGCAAGGTCTGCTAGCGGGGATTTTTGGACCAAAAAATTATTGTGTAATCAATAACCTGGATGTTTTTTACTTTTGGATCTCCATTCATGCAGTTCTATAGCATTTTGAAATATGTTCATGCTAACACATGGGCACATACATGTATATAGACTTCAAGTGGTCTTAAACACTCCATCAGCACATTTTTTTTCAAGTTAAAATACCTACTTTGAAAAGAAATCTTTAAAAGTTGTTTTTAATGAAAAAAAGCCAAGCAAACAACAAAATATATAAAAAACTATATGACCTACTTCTCAACAGTGCTCATTAAGCTGATAGGATGTTGTAATTGGCTATAGTTCCATATACAAGATAATGCCTTCAGAGTTAATAGAAGCATCTCACACAGCACTATATTGTATTGCAGAGGCATAAGCCTAAGTGTATGGTTCAGAAAATGCTTTGTGTCTGATCTTAATGTCATCTTAACAGGTTCAACTTTTATGTAGATAATGTTTCCTGCTTCTTTTTTATTCCAAATTAAGGCAGTTATACAGAAAAATACTAAGTCAGAGAAAACCTTCATATAGCTCTCAAGCAAAATCCTAGTCTTTGTAAATCCTAAATGAGTAGAGATTTGTTAAAGATTGTGTAGAAAAATCTTAAATGAGCAGAAAAATGCAGGCCTTGTTTATATACTGGGCAGTGTAAAAGGCTAGACATGCAATTTGTAAACATAACCTCTTTTTCTGGATGGCCTACTCTTTTCTAGGATCAGAAATTAGTCTGTTCAGGCTGCCACATATCTGTATTACAAGTCACTATGCCAACCTATCTCAAATTATCATTCTTGGATTTGTGATGATTAGTATGGGTGAGATGTAAGACTCCAAACATATTTAAATCTTGATCCTACGGTTAAATAAATGATAGCCACTAGGTGAATAGCAAAACTTTTTTCTGTTAAATATTGCAGCCCCAGAGGATTTGTGGTGTTTTGAAAGGCAGAGGCAGAGCCTTGTGCTTAAATACATTGTAACACTGCATAACTGCCCTTGCACATTCAGTAATATTTTCCATCACATTCAGCCAGCTGACGACATAGAAAGTGTGTATTCTGTAGAAGAATGGATTTAAATAAATCCACAGTTTGGAAAATTGCTTGAAGGTCTTGGCGCGACAAAAAATATGGTTGGAGTCACATAGGTTGAAATTATGCTAGTGTCTAGGAATATTGGCTGTTTGCTAATTTCTTATGAGGACAAAAATAATCCATTTTTCCTGGTGGTGTTTATTCAATTTAGCCAGGCAGAAAGAACAGTAATTTAAAGATTATGCTACAGCTTAAAGCAAAATGGGCTTGATCTATTACCTGTGATAAAGAGTCTTTAAACTCAGCCAGATGAAGAGAGAAGAACAAATATTTGAATATTTCAGAGGACTTATATCAAAATGAGATATACCCAGGATTTTTATCTAAATGTATTTAGGTTTGGAAAGAGAGTTGTAGAGAGGGTTAATAAAAAAGCATAATACTTCAAAGTTCTTTTCATTTGAGTGAGAATGATAAACAAGAAAGTTAAAAGACTTTAATAATATCAATAAAAGGAAGTATTTTAATTAATTAGTATTAAATTAATTAGTATTAACAAAAGGAAGAACTGAAAAAGCACTTTAAAAGATTATGGGGTGATGGACTGTATGGACTGTGACAATTTTAAGTAACATACATATAAATGTTGTGGCCAAAATAAAAGAAAATGTTTGTGAACCATGTCTAAATCTTAAATCAATCTTTAAATCTTTATCCTAAAGCAAAGGTTGCACTCAAACTGTGGAAACATTCCTGAGCTTCTAAGTACTCTAGACAGGTTTTTCCTTCACTGCAATATGTCCTTATTTGGGACTGAAAACAGATGTAGTGCTGAAACAGATGTGAAGGGCAAGCATATCTAAACCAGCATTTCATGGCAAACCTTGTAGTCTTTGCAAAAGCTATGTTTTTATCTGGTCAGGTCAGTCACTGTCAGTAGAAAACCAATTACTATCAGACACAGAAACCAAGAGGGAGTGGAAACCACTCCAAGGTGGACAGTTGACTTCAAGAGAGATTCTGGGAGGGTGAAAGTGAACCAGTTAGTCTCTTTCTGACACAGTGAGAAGAAAGTAAACAGTTCCGATTGCTACCTCTAGCTACAAAACACTGTCAGAGGAAGATACAAAACCAACCAAACAAACAAAATACAACCTCAAAACTTCTTCTATGATGAGCATAACAGCAAAGAGATTTTTATGAAATTTTTTGTTCCTCTCTCTCTCGTAGTTTTTACTACAAGCCCAGAGGATCTGGGGGCATACCAAGGAAGCCTGCTCCATAGACTATATATTATTGTTCCATACATTGCAGAGTGTAATTCACAGTTCCAGTATTCAGCAAAGGAGGAACTGAAAAAGCATTTTAAAAGATTATGTCTCCTTGGTTAGTCTGGGGAAGTATTTTTGTGGCTCATCTACTAGACAAAAAACATCATGTAATTTTCCCTTGTCTTTGTAGCTATACCTTGTCCTTTGGATTTTAGTAGTGAAGACTGAGCATGAAAATTTTCCTGGGTCCCAATTTCTTTATTTACTCTGTCTTATGTCCTGCAAGTTTATTTTCAAGTATCTGAAAGATTCTGGCTCAATTACCACCATTACAAATAGCTCAGATTTCCATAAATATAAAAGAATATTATTTTTTTTCAGGGCATACAGTTACTCTATGGAACAGAATATATAAGTGAGCCATTGACCTATGCTTCCATTAGAGAACAGGTTTTATTAAGACCAGCAATTGTGGACATAATGAAGGCTCCATCAGACGTTCAGCACTCAGTTGGCAAGATTTAATTTTCAGTAATTTCTCATGCAAACAAAGCTGAACAACAAAAAGAAATGAAGTGGAGAACAGATTGCTACAACTGGAGAAGATGTTCTTGGGCACACTTTTGAATCAAAAACACATTCAGAGAAATTATTTTCCAAGAATCAAATTCTAAGAAATAGTATGTAAAGAACTTTTAATAAGGTAATACTAGAGGACGCTACATGAAAGAGTGATCTTAAAATATTACCAGTGATGTGTGACTTCAGTGCAGGTTTCCCAAAGTGCACCAGACTCTGTGTAAGACATTTTAAAAAGGGTTTTCAGCTGATTAAACCTGTCTTTATAGCACTGACTTTGTGAAAATAAAATACATTGAACACCAAAGTTTAAAGGGAAAAAAAGATAGCCCTCATTAATTTCTAAATGATTGTTTCCATAGAAGACTTCAACATACACATGGAAGCAAGTGACACAGTCTAGCTTCACCTGCTGAACTGAAATTCAATACGAAATGCTAGCTAGTGTCAATTTCAATCTCTTGTTGAATATCTACCAACCAATACTATTAATAAAGAAATTTCACAGGAACTGCTTCTGAAAACTTGCCAAACACACGTTGACTATGTCCCTGTGGTGTGAATAGTGTCAGATTAACTTTTGCAGTGCATGTTGCCCAGTTCTGAATGGACTATAATACAATTTAGATAAAATTCTGAATATTGCATTTCAGCTGGAAAACAAGTACCAAAGTTTCCAGTAGAAAGACAAGGCTAAAGTTGTAAAGCTAATAAGCACTTTACATGCCATTTTTATGTAAAGCACAAGGTATTTTATGGGGAGACAAGGGGTGCAATAACAATGCAAGGATATAATGAAATAAAAGAAAACCACCAGTAACCAAGGAGATGTCCTGAGGATGCACCAAAGGAACATCTGTTTGGGGATAGGCTACTGACTATCAGGCCACAGAATGAAGGTAGGAAATAAAACACCACAGTCTTTACCTTGAAGACATGAGATGAGCTCCTGTGTTATGGCCTTGGTAAATTCAACATATAACAGAAGCATGTCAGCAATTCTGCATCAAAAGGCGCATGCTTACTCACCCTTTTCATTTGACTCTCCTCAGCTCCCTCTTGTAACACTGCCTTATTTGACTGTGGGAAACATCATGCCAAAAAAATTTACTGACTGCCAGAGCATTTAAACAAAGAACAAAACAACATCTTATTTTACCACAGAAGTGGTTTTCCCTAAGAATTTCCAGTTTCATTGGAATAAACCATTAGGTTTTCATTTAACTCATATCTACATGTTCATCAACGTAATCATGAAAATTTTTAGTGAGAAAGACTTTTATCATCCCACTTTATTTGTTTTCTTTGTCTTGTTGCTCAAAATGACTACATCTTTCAGTCAAAGAAAGACTGCAGCAGAAAGGCAGATATGTAAAGTAAATGTAAGCATACACTTGAATTATTTTGAAGGTTTCTTTTTCTGACCAGAAATCTGGAATTTGAAGTGCTGGACTTTAAAGATTTATGAAACCATGATGCTTTTTTCTTTGAGATTTGCTTTCTCAAGTAAATGAGTAACAGAGAGAAACCTTATATAATGGCTTAAATACTAACAAAGTTTTCATTTACCTATTCATATAACTTGATGTAAAAAGATCATATTGGAAATTATTGATTGCTAATTTTAATTGCTAAGTAATTGAAATGAACAACAGTAGTAGCTCCATGTCTGTGAATTTACAATGCATCTGACATTTCCTTAAATCTTGAATCATTTTAATGTATTTGCGAGTCTTAAACTTCAATAACACAATCTAAGTTTCCATGTAGATATAACACTGTTTGGAAGCATTATAATTAATTCCAAGATTATGGGTCCTCAAGATGCTATGGAACATAAATGACCATTGCATTATTACAAAGAAAGGTTTTCACTCCCTGAATAATATTGCACTTTTCAACACTACTACAACTAACTTACCAACATTATGGGACATCTGCCATTGGATACCCAAGAGCAAATTATATTTCTTGCAGATCTGAAATATTTTCAAATTCTAATTCTCGGGAATTGTCTGACCATTGGTCTTTCTTAAAGTGAAAGCCAACTGCCTCATTTCATGTCCTGCAGACAAGCTCATTTATGTTATTAGTTACAAGTCATACATGTTATTAATAACAAATTATTCATGTACCACATTGCTTTTGTTGCAGAACAGAAATATCTCTAAAATGTTTTTCTCTGCAAAATCATTGCCACAAGCTGGGGTTTGCTTTCTTTTTGAATGATTAATTTTCGGTAGAAGTGTTTCTTTTTGAAGGGCATAAGATAGCTTAACACTGCAGAGACTTGCTGATCAAGCACTGTTATGCAATGCATTCAAACAGCATTAGTGGTAATAATCTTTAAACATTTCTTTTGTAATTTTATAATGGAATCATATAGACTGAGAATGTTTTAAATCTGAAACTGATCTTGATTAATGATATAAAAGGGGACCTTGAATTGTATTCCAATAAAAAATGCATATGCTTTTTGTCCACATCAGGGGAAAATCCAAGGCATTGTAAAAGGAGGTTAATTAGGAAAGATAAATGAAAGAGAAAGGAAAAGTAACATAAAAACAGAGATCTAGAGACTTGTGCCACAATTATGTGAAATAGACATAACTTCTTCATTATAATTTTGCTGCTTGGGTTCAGCAGTAGCAGTCATTTTTCTTCTTAGAAGCTGGTGAAGTGCTGTGGTTTTCACTTTCAGCCTGGGAACAACACTGATAACACTGAGGTTTTTAGTTTTTGCTAAGTAATGTTTACTCTGACCAAGGGCTTTTTCAGTCTCTTGCTCTGCTAGTGAAGAGGGGCACAAAAACCAGGGAGGAAGCAGAGACAAGACACCTGACCAAAACTAACCAAAAGTGTTTTCCATATCACAGTACATCATGCCCAGTACGAAAACTGGAGGGAGTTACCTGGAAGGCTCAGATCGCTGCTCAGGTCAGGCTAGGTATCAGTTGGTGGGTGGTAAGTGTTGTATTCTCTTTCCTTGTTGTTTCCCTTGTCATTATTATTATTGGTGGTAGCAGCAATGGTTTGTGTTATACCTTAGTTACTGAACTGTTCTTATCTCAACCCGTGGGAGTTACAGTCTTTTGATTCTCCTCCACATCCCTCAGGGAGCAGGGGACGGGGAGAAGGAGGGAGTAAGAGAGCGGCTGCATGGTTCTGGGTTGCCAGCTGGGCTTAAACCATGACATAACTTGGAGTGAAATTCTCACCTATCACAAAAAAGTAATAACAAGAAAAAATCCATATACTCTGATTTTGAGCAGGATAAACTAGAGCTGATATAAGTTGAAGTTGCAGAATTCCTGAAAAAAAAGATTATGCAGTATTTCATTGCATCACTATTTGAGTATTTTAATGAGAAGGCTGAGAAAAGAACAAGAGTAAATACATTTTTACTATGGACAATTTTGTATTTCATGAAGCCAAGTTTCTTCCAAATAGGGATTTCTTCAGATATTTTGCTTAACAGACTACAGGCCTATTGGAAAGAGGAGCCAAAGTGCCATGAAAGAACATGGGTGAACTGCTGTACAGTCAGTCAATGTTTGGAGTGGTACCTGTAGCTGTAGAATTCTGTATGTTGTCCCCACAGTATAATTACATATTTGAATAAGGAATAAAACATACTCCTTCGTGGAAGACATGGATCAAGTTTTCATAGCATCAATCAATAGTATTCAAAGGTTAAGAAAGTACATAGGCTCTTCCCTGTTTGTCTTGTTTTGGTTTGGTTTGTTTCCTCTATTGCATAATTCTTGAGCAACAGGTGATAGATAGAACTGAAATTCAACACTTAATCCTTGGATCACAAGTTAATCTTTCTTCCCAAGACTATAGCCAAAATGCCATGGTGATGTCAGAACACCTGCAAATGGTATTAAGACCTGCAGATGCATATATATCCTCAGGCCAAATGAGTGCCTTCTGGAGCAAACCACTGCTCTATCCACACACACTTACATGCATTTATTCCTATCGATAGAGAACTGCAACCATCAAATTTTACATGCAATTTGTTAGACACACAACTTTGACATAAACAAGTGACTAATTGTAATAAGACACTTGCAGTTAGTAAGGCAGTAAAATGATGTCAAATAGGGGAATAAAAACACTGAACTTAAGTTATACACAGTGGATATATCCCACCAACATGATGCTGCTGGATCTTTCAGTCTCTGAACTGTTTGTATCATCTTCTGAGCTTGATCTGTGATGTATGTTTCTACCTGTTGTTTCTGGAGGTTATCTGCAACTAAGCTGATTATAGATATTTTGTCATTTCTGTTTTCTGTAAGTCTGAATGATGCTGTTTGCTCTGCTGGACAGAATACACTTACGTGTGGTGCAGCCCACATTGTCCCCGTAGAAACCCACTGTCTGTGATGCCACTGTTCACATCTTCTCTGGCCTGAAAACACTGTTGCATGACATAACCAACAGTCAAGTATAACATGGGAGCAAGAGTGGCTACCTGAGGGTCCTGTTGCTTTTGTTAGAATGCTCCACTGATGCAGGGCAATGTTATCCATCAGCTGGGGAGTAAACTCAGAGTGATGAATCTAGAGGTTCCAGCACAATGACTCCTGTGAATGGTTTCACAGCTTTCAGAACTCTGCGAAATTACATACTGTCATGGTTTAAGCCATAAACCAGCCACGCAGTTTGTTCACTCACTTCCCCCTTTTTCTTCCCTCTGCTCCTGGAGGGATG
>JANRGW010041648.1:0-36265 GCA_024733675.1 Psilopsiagon aymara | reverse complement strand
GGGCATCCGCACGGTTCCGGTGGCTGCCGGCACTCCCTGAGGCTTGCGGCGCTCCGGCTCGCCGGCAGCCGTGGGGAGGGGAGGGGAGGGAGGGTGGTGCGGCCGCGGGGCGCGGGCGGTGTGGGGCCGTGGCCTTGCCGCCCCTGGGTGCGGCGAGAGCTGCTGTCTGCTTTAAACGAGAGATAGATGTGCGTTTGTGTATATATATACACGTATGTACACGAGCCCATCGTATATGCAGGTGTATTTTGTTGAAGCGACCCAAAAGGCTAAAGCTTTATAGCTCTCCCTCGTGCTCCCCCTATGCCAGTGCCTGGAGAGTGTATTCGTAAGCGAATGGGGATGAACCTTTGCAGTTCGGTTTATGTTCGGAAATAGTTTGGGGTCATGACGCCGAAAATGCCTGTTCCGTAGCCAGGTGAGGCTCCCACAGTCGGGCTACAGCAGCCCTTGCTTCCTTCTGGATTGCCGGTAGGGACGTAGCCTCTGGTTGCTTCCATGTGTGAGGTAAGACTTTTGCCTTCAACTGAGGTGTAACTGGTGCGTACCTGTGTCCGTAGGGGCGGCGTGGGCACCTGGCAGGTTTGGAGGTAACATGGGGGCCAGTTCTCTCATTCACGTTCTTCTTGAGGTGCTGAGCATGGGCAAGGAGCAGGGCCCATGGCTGTGCTGGTGTTATGAAGAGCCAGAGGTTTGGCTGGGTTTGATGTGGTTTGTTTCATCAGTAGCTGTGTCTTCACCATGGTTTGGAGAAGTAGAGATGGTGTCCGGGGTGCAGCATGATGGTCTCATAAGGACTTGTGATCTGGGGGTCTCACCAGCTGCATGGAGAGCACTCAGCTTGGTGTTTTCCCTGTGGAAAACTGCCTCCTTGCCAGTCTGGTCCCATATCTGCACCTGTACGAGAGAGTGTGGGGGCAGATAATTGGAGGACTTCTGTGGCCTTCCTAACAGGTATTTCTTCTGACATATGTAAAGAAGTATATCAGAAAGCTGGGTTTGGTCTTAAGATGAATGTAGGCTATTTAATTTAGTTAATAAATAAATCACTGGGGGGGGGAGGGGGTCCAAGAAAGGAAAAATTGCCCTGCTGAAGACTTCTTGTGTTGATGAAAGGGGGCAGAAAGCAAACTTTACACTTCCTGAACTTTGAAAATAGTTGCTTTCAATACGTCTGATGTGCTATAGAAGACACTTAACAAAAAATACTGTATTGTGCCAGCATTTTCCCCATTAGGTGTAATGACTAAGTGTACTTTTAAATGTTTGCTTCTAACTAGGGTTATTACTTGAATTTAGGGCATTCCTGGCTCAGCCTGTATCAGGGAGGCACAGGCAGCGCTGAAGTTGGCCTCTAGGCGATAGGGGTTGTTCTTTCTTCCCCATTCTCCCTGCACTAACACAGTACTGAGCAACGAGGGCAGGCTGCTGGGGTTGTGCCTCCAAAATGGCTGTTTGAAAGCTTTAATAGCTATGTACTTGGATATTTGTGTTCATTGAACTGAGTACCGGCCTATTCTGAGGTGTTTTTCCCAGTACCTACATAATTTTGCCCTGTTTCTGCCCCTTTCCGTAATTTCTCTAAACCAAGTGTGAGCACTACTGTGTGTAATGTAAGGCATTACCAAGCATTTTTTTTTTCACTGTTGGTGTTCTGTTTCTTTTCTGAGCCGCCATGTAAGAACATGCAGTGGCACTCGCTCCAATTTAGTGGTTTTTCCAAGTGCAAAAGGTATCAACTTGGTGCCCTTGTGCTTTCTTGCTGCACTTACTGCTCTCGCGGCTTCCTGCACTTTTCTGTCTCATTGGTGCTACAGTTTAGTTATAAATAATTGCTACTTTTACTGTCTATGGATCATTGCATATGATAGCTGGAAAAGTAGATTTATGATTTTCCTTCTCCTTACTGAAACATCAAGTCTTCTGGAGAGCTTTTCCATGCCATGCTGTGTTTCTTTACTGCATCAGGGAAAGTAACAGTGTGCTGGTAGGTCATTTTTACCATGTGCACAAGTTGTTTGGTTCGAGAAGTGTCCCTCTGCCCCAAGCTGCTGATTCTTACTTCAGTGATCTGAGGTTTTGTTTTTTCTCCTCCACTGTGTTCAGTTTAGTCTTTGGGAGCTTCGTGAGGCCACCATGTGCTACTGGTGTGTTAAACCATTACTGCTCTGTGGCTTTAATGCATCCTTCTGCATGCTTGAGTAGGCAGGGGATAAGCAATGGTAGCAGCAATTAATTTTGGCAGGTCATGTCTTCAGACCTCTAAGGATTAAATGTGCTCAGCTCACTACTGTTAACCTTACACTGGTGCGCTTAGCTCCTGTGGGACTGCTGAGCTCCTTTGATTACTATTCTGAGGCTTTAGTGTGGCTTAAGGAAGGAAAGACTATAGGGAGTACCCAGGAGAAGTGATTGGTTAGCAAATATGGCCTGGCTGTTTCAGAACAAATGTAGAGTTCTCTGGTTTTCATATGGTGGTGTTTGGTTTTGCTACATTTCAGGATTTTCCTGAAATGGAAAAAAACAGCATGATGCTCCCTATGAGAATTTCCAGGAGCAGAAACAGACAAATAATTTATGATTCAAGAGAAATGGAGAAGAGCAGGGAATTAGTATGATGTCCGAGTCTGGGATCTGTGCTGGGAAATTGTTTGATGCTGCTTTATAAACTTCCTCAGATTTTTCACTAGGGTTATTTAGAAGTCACTTTTTGTAAAACAGGGTATAAATCTTTCTTTTACTTAAATGGGAAATAACTACTTGCTACCAGGTTTATTTAGACTGAAGTGCGGAACGATTGCCTATGAAACAGACAATTCTTCAGCATATTTTTTGCAGTATTTATGTCAAGCAGGTATCTATAACAGCTATTACACTTTTCAAATTAGTGCCTGTTCACTGCACCCAGGTGAAACTTAGAAGTCATGCAACTAGTGGAAAGTCTGTTTGTTTTGCTTTGTGGAACTTGATGCTCAGGTGAAAACAAACCACTCCTGACATTTGGATTTCCTGTGTAGCTATTTTAATTGACAGGATTTTACAGGTGAAACATAAAGACATCAAGGAAAGCTGTGATGCTGGCAGCCCTACTTGCATTTCAAGCTGATTCCCTTTTTCTCTGTTTCATGGAATACTTTTGATGTGAGTCAGTGGCAGATAGTATATTGATATTTGAATCAGTAGTCACTAGCATTTGGATTGCTGAGGCTTATGTTGCTTCTGTTACTCTATTGCCTGCTGCACAAAGGACTCTGTTTTGCTCAGTTCATTTTTACTTTATTTGGTCTTTTATTCTGTGTTCATCAGTTCAACATAGAATCACAGAATGGTTAGGGTCGGAAAGGACGTTAAGATCATTCAGTTCCAACTCCCCTGCCGTGGGCAGGAACACCTCTCACTAAACCATGCCACCCAAGGCTCTGTCCAGCCTGGCCTTGAACACTGCCAGGGATGGAGCATTCACAACTTCCTTGGGCAACCCATTCCAGTGCCTCACCACCCTCAGTAAAGAACTTCTTCCTTATATCCAACCTGAACTTCCCCTGTATTAAGTCTAAACCTTGTCCTGTCACTACAGTCCCTGATGAATGGTCCCTCTCTAGCATCCTTGTAGCACTGATGGTATTTTTGCAGGGGTGAGGTTTAGGTCTTCATGTTAACACATCACAGGCTTTCCTTTGGTTTTAAATCCACATACTTTAGTTGGAGCAGTGTGGCTGCTGAGCGTAAACCAGTGTGTTAGAAAACCTGTTCAAAATATTGTTATTTGTATATGCTTAATTAGGGATTAGTGTTTTAATTGGCTTTCTGTGGTAGCAAAAGTTCTTGTGCAAAGGCAGTTATTCCAAGAAAAGCAAAAATATGTTGTGTAGGAAAATGTTATAAGTGCAAACCAAAAGCATTCGTAGAACTGTGCTTAGAAACAGTGATTGACCCATTCAGAGTATTCATTGTCCTGGTTTTCTTGCCCACAATGAATCACTTAATTTATAACAGGAAATCGGCTTTGTGTATGCTTGAAATACCTTAGAAATTTTCTTAATTCTTCCCCTTGTCTTAGTTTTCTTCCTCATAATGCATTTGGGGCTGTTGTTTAACTTCCTATGAGATACTTACAGTAATATTTATGTATTTTAACTTAGATCACAATATGCTTCCAGTAATATGTATTTGCGAAAGCTTAAGGAAACCCCACCAAGATCAGCAAGTGCTCAGTTGGCATAGTGATGGAAAGGCATTGTGGAAAGCTGTAGGAGCGTTGTGTCTGCCTGTAGCTCACTTCCCTCTTAGGTTACCTTCAAATCCTGTTATCAGGATGTTTAGTGGTGGGTACATTGGAGAAATTACTCTTGAGAAATTACTTACATGATAAAAATAATCATTCATATTTTCTTTAATTGGTATGTACAAATCAGAAAGCTTAGGCCAGGTAGCCAGGTTTGGATTCAACCATAAAGGCAGTATGTGAAGTGCTGTGGTCCTTTTGTTTAAAAGAGCCTTGTTAGAAACATCCGAAACATGGTAAATATTTGGAGATTTGGTGTAGGCACTGGGAAATGTGTGGTCTTCATAGCTGTGGTTTTGAGCACAGCCTCAAGCTAGTCTTAGAGCACACTGCTCAGAGGCAGTGGCACCTTCCTGGCTGTGGTCTGCTGCTGCTTTTCTTCTGCTGATACCTCTAATCAGGTATAGCATAAAGTCATCCAGATGTGTCTGCTGGTGAGCCTGAGTCTGTGCATGGAAAGGTGAATTGAAGGTGGTGGAAAAGAGGGGTTGGATCACTGCAGCTGAGAGGGTGAGGTGAGGAGAGAGCATGTCCTCTGCCCCAGCTACAGGTAGTGAGCTATCAAGCTGGATGGGTGGATATAGAAATGTGGTGTGGTCCTGGGTGTGCTTTATCAGCTTTGGCCACCTTAGTACAGTGTCTTGTGTGCAGTAAGTGTAACCTGTAGTTAAGGAGGTAGCTATTTTTCAACTGTGTATTACCTTCTTACAATAAGCAAGGGGCAGTATAAGTAAGTAGAAAACAAAAGTGGAAATCAGAAAATAGGATGGAAAATACATTTTCTTTCTGATACTATTTTTAATGGAGGGGAGTTGGATGTAAAAATGACACAGCCTAAGGCTGTAGGGAAGGAAATACAGCTTTTGAGGTATTAGTCCCCTGCAGCAATACTTCTACACATTATCTAATTGGATTCTACTCTTGTTGTTGTGACAGAGAAACAAATGTGCTGAGTAACAGCTTTGTTTTCTTTCACAGGATGATCTGCATGAAACCCGTAACTCTGTGTCAGCCACAGATGGGCTCTCCGCAACTTCATTTATAGAATACCCAAAGCACAAGCCATTTATTAATTCAGATCTGCTGCGCTCCCCACGGAAACCAGTAATTCCATATCCTGAAAGCAACAGCAGAGGTAATAGCTCAGCAAAGTTGTTTTCTTAGCTGTTTCCAAATAGTGGTGAAGTAATGCGTGCCCATACCTACAAAGATTGCCATCTTTTATCCTTTTATCACTTCCTATTGATGTGCAGGTCACCTGTTTTGTAGGTCCTTTACACTAATTATTTTGAAGAACACCTAATGAAAAAGGTTATGCAGCTGGAGAAAAGTGTTCCTCTTCAGTAGAGGGCTGTAAAGTTGGCCAAGTAGTTTGTGAAACTGTCCTGCAGTGTTTCTTTGTCCGTTCTTCAGCCCTCCTCCCACCTTCCCTCTCCCAAGATCACAGCTGAGTTTGAAATAAGGAAACATTAGTCCCCATAATGGTTTGGAGCAAAGGAAGAGGCTTGGCCCTGTCAAAGTGGGAAAGCTGTGATGGACAAAGTGTGTAGCAAAAATATGATGTCAGTGAAGACTTAAGAGATGCAGAAAGGAATTCAGGATAGAACTGAGGGCTCACAACACCAAAAAAAGGAAGTGATTTTATTCCCCCGTGCTCTTCCTTGTTTCTTCCTTGTTTCCATGTTTCTAGGCTTCTCCTTTTCCTTTCTTTCCTACTCTGCTCCTGGTATTCACCTCTTCGTCTTACATGACCTGACGTGAACAAAACCATTCTAGGTTAGTTTTCTGCAGTTTGTGTGAACTGGCTTGTCATGCAGTGAGGCATCCTCCAAAGCTGCCTGAGATAAGGACAGGGAATAGCCTGGGAAGTTGGAAAGATAGAGTAGAACCGATCCTTTGGTGTGAGCTATTTGGCTCAGGCTCATTGCAGAAATAGTCTATTGGGTCTGGAGTTGCATGGAGGCTGAAGGGTGTGAGAAAGTTGGTATTTTTTCCTTATAAGGAAAAATATGAGAAAGAATCACTGAAGGGTTTGGGTTGGAAAGGACCTTAAGATCATCCAGTTCCAATCCCCTGCCATGGGCTGGAAAGCCTCACCCTAGGCCATATATCCCAAGGCTCTGTCCAGTCTGGCTTTGAACACTGCCAGAGATGGGCCATTTACCACTTCTTTGTGCAGCCTATTCCAGTGCTTCACCACCCTCACAGTAAAGAACTTCTTCCTTATATCTATCCTGAACTTCCCCTGATAAGTTTAAACCCATTACCCCTTGTCCTGTCGCTACAGTCCCTAATGAAGAGTCCCTCTCCAGCATCATTGTAGGCTCCCTTCACATATTGGAAGGCTGCTTTGGGGTGCCCACTAATAAAAAATCGTATTAAAAAATATGAAATTCCGTATACTGATTTCTGTTTTTTTTGGTTCTTTGCTTTGTGTGTGTGCGTGTCTCAGCGTACATTACTTGGTTTGAATACTCTAATAAGGATGACTGAATGTTACTTGACATGCTGTTGCGTTTCACTTTTATCCATTGGTTGAATTGTTTCATTGCTATATTTTGTTAGTCATTACTGTATCTCCACAGAGACTTCAGTTTAGCTCTAAGTATAATAGTAACAAAGGTTTTTATAATTTCAGTTATGCCTATTTCAACTGAATCCTGATAACAGTAATATAGATAAAGAATAGGGTAAAGCCGGTGACTGATTTTGCCAACAGGGCCAAGTTACCTGTATCTTTTCCCTCACCTGGCTGCCGTCACCCATTTATTACTTAGCAGATACCTTAAAGCAGGTAGTCTGTTGATGTGATGCTCTAAGGTGCTATTCTGCATTTCAAGATTTGATGAGTTTTTACTCTGAAAAACTCATTCATCAGAATTATTTTTTCCTTTATTTTTTCAATCTGATGCTTGAACAAACACTCCCAACTTTTTCTGTGCTCGTGTGTTCTGTAATAAAGGTGATATCTTAAGTGGGTTTAAGCGCAAAGGAGTGAGCTTATGTGACCTCAGAGATCAGTCTGCTATATGAGCTGTCCGTACAGATGTTCCTGTGTTTCACTTTGCCAGAACTGTGTAGGGGAAAGGGCTTATGGTTATGGTTCCTTTGCAGAACTAAACAATACAGCTAAGAGACGTAATACATCAGATTACCAGCGGATGGTCTAATTGCAGGGTGATGGCAGCTTTATTGCAATTGCTTTTCTTTTTGTGGTGATGAATATATGACGGTTTTGTTGGGTAATTGATAAAGCAGGGAGTGGAACAGAAAGAGAAGTTATTCAGCACAAAGGAGATGCATGCCTTGAGGAGGAGGGGAGCACAATTGCAGAGGCAGAGTCAAAAAAGAGCTGCCAAATAGGCTATAAAAATGTTTTTTTCTCCTTCTGATGGCTAACCTTTAGTCTGCCCTGTGCTTAGTCATGGGATCATTGTGTTTGTGTATTTGTTGTGCTAGTTTGCATTTGTAGAGGAATGATAATATAGAGAACTGCCACTTTCTTAGCTATTTAGTTGTGGCCTTTCATTTCCTTTTGATAAAGTTAGAAACTGCACTGAATCTACAGAATATTTACGTGCCTTGTTCAGGGAAATGGATGAGTCCCAAATGTAACAGATGAAGGTGAGCACCAAGGACATCTATTAGTTTGAGACTAGTTTTAAAATCAGTTCTGATTTAAAGAGAAGCAATTCCTGGAAGGAGTCTTGGATGATAGTAAGGAACATTCTGACTTGATACGTAGCATACTTTTATGAAAGGGTTTCAAGATCAGTGTTCTCATGAAGAAGTGATTTAATGGCCTCTAACAAAAGGTACGTGTTCAATTACAGCAATATTTTCTGCCCTGAAGAATCTCCAGGAAAAAATCCATCGGCTGGAGTTGGAACGGCTTCAGGCAGAGGAGAATGTGAAACACCTCAGCAGGGAAACAGCAGACTACAAAAAAGTCCTGAGTGAACAGATGCAACACAAAGAGCATGACAGGAGTGAAGTCACAAAGAAAAATCAAGGTTGTTTGCAAACTTTACATAGATGTGGATGAAACTTGATGTTTGTCAATGCATTAAAAACTATTTTAACTTACTTTGTTCAGCATCTTTTATTTGGCAGTGACACATGGACTTATGAAGAAATAAGCATGCTTTGTTTTAGGGATTTGCATGCATACAGCAGTTCATTAGGCTTCATCTGTGAGTTTCTGTAGGTTGTGCTTTTGTTTGTTTTTAGAATTGTTCTGGAAATAGGGGGAAAAAATAAATCCCAGGAACAGGCAGTGCATGATTCACTTCTCTGCCTTCTGTTATCTTCAGAACTGGCTTCTCAGCTCGCAGCTGCTGAGTCTCGGTGCAGCCTTCTGGAGAAACAGCTAGTCTACATGAGGAAGATGATCCAGCATACAGAAAATGAGAAGTCGCATCTCTTGGAGAAGCAGGTGTGTTTTCAAGATTGTTCAAGGTTAAGTTATAAAAATCATGAAGTAATGTCATGATTTTTCATAGTTACTGATTTTAGTATCAGTGTGGATGTCTCTTTCAGCTGGCCTTTATCTACTTAGGTGTGGATAATCTCCCTACCTGAAATCTTCCAGTCTTATCAGGACCCTGGCATTTTCCATGCCCCTGTCTCTAAGGTGGAATCCAGCTCTGGTACCAGGAAGAACTGTTTGCTTCTGCGTGATTGGCTTACTACAGTAGCTCATCCTCATCTCTCAGTGTTAAACACGTGTGCCACTGGGAGAAAACTTCCCTTTTGTGTTTACGTTCTTCAGATCTATGGGGGTTTCTTTACTTGTACTACTTTTGTTAAACTGGGGCTGAAATCTTGATTCTGTAGAAATAATAGCAAAATTTCTGTTTCCCACCATCAGTGACTATGGGAGTTGGCTTATACCTAAAATGAGCTTGAATTTTGTTTTATAGAAGCATGGATCATCTGTTTGTTGGCCTTTATGGCTGTCCTATTTTAGTATTAAATATTTGCTGAATGGGAAAAAACATAAGCAAGCTGTCTCTAATGGCTGAGCAATGAAGGGGGTTATCGCATTGGGTTCAGAGGTAGGAAAGGCTCTGCACAGTTCTCTCATCTGAATCTGGTTTAGTGTCAGCTTCCCAGCATGGGTGGACCAGTGATGCAGTGTACTCCCTGATTGTAGCACCATTGAAACTGCCCAGAGGAAGCAGTAGTTCCTATGGACTGTTCATGGGTTTCTTTTGTGCTGCAGATACAAGGCTTGCTGCAGATACAAGACTTACTGCAGATGGTTTTGTTTTATTGTGCTTATAATTGTTTTCCTTTTCTCCCTTCAAGGGCTCGTTGGAGAGAGATCGGCTTCTTGATCAATCACATGTTCAGTCTAAATTGGAAAAGCTGGATATGCTGGAAAAAGAGTACAGCAGGCTTACTAAGATGCAGTCCATAGCAGAGGTCTGTCATTTATATTGGATACTACATCAGATTTAGCTTGTTTGTTGTAGCCAGCACTTCAAAGCTATGTGTCAGTGGCAGAGCTGAGCAAACTTACGTGCTGTACAGAAAGATGGCAACTAAACATCTCTCTAAAGCTAAATTGTTGTGAAAACTTGAAGTTATTAAGGAAAACCTGCATTGCCAGGTAGGCTTTAGGTTACTGCATGCTACAAGAGTTGGAGTTTTCTTAAGCCTTGAAGGTATCTGTTGGTGTTCCTCTTTTGTGGTTAGTTGGTGTCTAGGCATGTAGGTATGCATAGGCATTCCAGCTCCACTTCTGAGTTGCCTGGCATGCTGGTGAATGCTTGTGGTTATAGTCTGCTCTTACCCAGATTTGACTTGGCTTGTGAGGTTTAGTATGTTCGTGGTTTAGCCACTCGCCCTCCTTCTTAAACACAATTATTACTAGTTGTTTTGTGTCCAGAGTTCCTGAGCTGGTCATTTCCAGGCCTCTGGCACTGGCTGGCAGTGGGTTTGAACCAGTCTGCCTTCTCGGGATTCCCTGTGGATCAGTAGCTTTTACAAGTTCAGCATGACCGTGTTTGGTCTTACTGTTCCGTAGTGGGTTGACTGGCTGGACATCGAGTGCTCGCCAAACTGCTCTGTCACTGCCCTCAGCTGGACAGGGGAGAGAAAATACAACAGGCTTGTGGGCTGAGATAAGGACAGGGAGAGATCACTCAGCAATTACTGACATGGGCAAAACAGTTTCAATTTAGGGAAATTAATTTAATTTATTGCCAATCAAATCAGAGTAGGATAATGAGAAACAAAACCAAATCTTAGAACACTTTCTTTCTGTGCTCAACTTCCCACCCAATGTTCTCTGCCTCTTCCCCCCAGCAGCACCAGGGGGATGGGGAATGGGGACTGGTCAGTTAATCACACGTTGTCTTTGCTGCACTTTCTTCCTCAGGGGAAGACTTTTCACACTTTTCCCAGATGCTAGTGTGGGGTTTTCCATGGGCTGCAGGTGGAGGTCTGCTCTACCATGGACCTCTGTGGGCTGCAGAGGCACAGCCTGGCTTACTGTGGTTTGTACTGTGGGCTGCAGGGGAGTCTCTGGTCTGGTGCCCGGAGCACCTTTTTCACTCCTTCTGCACTGACCTTGGTGTCTGTAGGGCTGTTGCTCTCATATTCTCGTTCCTCCCTCTGGCTACTGATGCTCTTGCACAAGAACTTTTTTTCCCCTTCTTAACTATGCTATTCTAGAGGTGCTACCACCATCACTGTTGGGCTCAGCCTTGGCCAGCAGCAGGTAAGTCTTGGAGCCATCTGCACTGGCTCTATAGGACATGGGGAAAGCTACGGGCAGCTTCTCACAGAAGCAGCTCCTGTGGCCTTCCCACCTCCACCACCTCCAGCCTTGCCTGGTAAACCCAATACGTCTTTCTGTGTACCATCTGTGGTGTTGGCTTCTGAAGTCTGGCCCACATACCTCTTTCTGCTGCTGTAGAGAGACTGCAAGACTCACAAGCCTGGGAACTACAGAGGGCTTAATCAGGGAGAGGCTTCTACTACAAGTTTCTTCCCTGCCTCCCAAAAGGAGCAGGTAGTACGTGATTAGATAATGATGTATCAAAACTGTAGGCTTGCTGCCCTGCACACAAGTCAGATGCTGAAGTAGGTGTTTTCCCAGATGTTTGACAGTGAATCTTTAGCTAGTTGGTTTGCTGCAGGACATTTAGATGCTACAACTATTTCTTGCAAGTCCCTGACCCAAGGCAGCTGTAGCAAGCTGTTTAAGATCTTGACACCCCATTGTGGTGAGCTGCAGTTGTGGAGTACAAGTGCCTGCATTGTTTAGTTGGGCTAAACTCTTCCAGAAATGAGTGTCTCTGGGGTTTTGTTCACTGGAAGTAGCAGTGGGTTCCTCCAGGGTCAATGTTGAAATTACTGGTTCAGCAACCAGAATTCTTTTCTGGAGGGCTTTTGCCAAGTTTTCTCACTGGTAGCAGCTGGAGTTTGGTGGGGCTGGGTGGTGAAAACAGTTTCAGCCTAACAACTTTTTTTCTGGATCAAACTACATGTCTTTGATTCTTTTGTAACTTTAGGAATTAGTGGCTGTTCCAGTTAAATCTGTTTTAGTGGAATTTGGTATTAAATTCATGCAGTTTTGAAGCAATTCTAGGAACTGAGATGTGGGTTTAGCTGTGACTAAAAGTTATTTTCTTTGATCATTATGCTGTCTTGAGCACTTTCTGATTGACAGGTTTGTGCTTGCAGGCTGTGTTCCTGTATGAGCATCCATGTGCTGAGTGTTACCTTGTAATCCCAAAAGAGTGGCTGTACTCTCTACTCAAAACAGTTGCATCTGTTGCCTCTTTGATCTGTGCTGTAGTGGTGGCAAGACCACAGGAACATTTCTGAGTTGATTTTGAAGGAAGAAATAGATAAGAGAGACTATTTCTATATGTGGTGAGCTGAAATGGATGGGAAGTGGTGAGGTGACTGCATATGAGCAAGCAAGGATTTAACTGCCTCTGATTTCAGACACTTTGCCAGAGCACAGGTTGTATGTGGGTCTTATGGAGAGTGTTTAATCCCACTCCCTGGCCCTGTAAGTATTACCTTCAAGCAGTTTGCCTGTGACAAGGAAGTGTGTGAAGTATCAGTTGGGGCACTTGCTTTGAAAGCAGTTTCTAGTGTATTTTGCAGCTGTGGTTCTGCAGTGCAGCCTCAGGATAGCTGAATGAGAAGAACTGAACATGTCTGTGTCTGAAGTTGGAATAAGGGAACAGGGTTGCCCCCTAAAAGCACAATCTGGGCTTTGCTCTCGTATGTGACCAGATAACCAGAATTTGAATGCATGTGTAGGTGACACTTCTTGAAGAGCTGTAGTTGCTAGTAATAGATCTTACTGTCAAAACTCTTCACCATTCTGCAGAATGTGATGACCCCTCACATCATGCTGTGGCTGTACGCTACCTACATTGTCCCATCTTCCTAGAATCACAGGTTTGGGTTGGAAGAGACTGTAAAGCTCATCCAGTTCCAAGCCCCTGCCATGTGCAGGGACACCTTCCACTGGAGCAGGTTGCTCCAAGCCCTGTCCAACCTGGCCTTGAACACTGCCAGAGATGGGGCAGCCACAGCTTCTCTGGGCACCCTGTGCCAGTGCCTCAGCACCCTCACAGGGTAGTGTTTCTTCCTAATGCCTAATTTAAATTTCCCCTCTGTCAGTTTAAATCCATTCCCCCTTGTCCTGTCCTTGCAGGCCCTTGTAAAAGGTCTCTCTCATCAGTCTTCAGTAAAACACATTTGTTTCCGTATTGCCATTTTACAAATCCTGTCATGCTTAATAGGTTAAAGATCTCCATTAGATTGACATCAAAATCAACAATTGTCCCACATACTGTAAAGGGCAGAAGATGATTTTAAGTTACATGGAATATATCTGATTTTGGGGGGAGGGCAGGGGAAGTCAAAAGCGTTCCTTCTGTTCAACAGAAAAAGTTGGGTACTTTATATAGTGCCTTTGTCCTCAGTGTTTTATCCAGTTTTGCCTTTTGACGCCTCTGTGTAACAGCTGGTTACACTGATCTTGAAGTTAATGCTTAAGGAAAGCAGAACTGAAATATTTGCCAAGTCCAGTGTAGTGAGTTTATTAACAAACAAGTGTACAAATACAGCTGTTGGTTTGAGTTGTGTGCTCCTTTGCCTTGAGTTTGATTGCTGGTTCTGTGAATGTTCAGTCTTCGGGGGAGGAGGAGGGAAGTTGTTCTGCGTCCTGGAGCTTTGGATCATTTTTCTTTTTTTGTTGTATAAAATCAGAAAGTTATTTGATAACTTTCACATTGGGAGTTTAAGTGTATCCTGTTTAAACAAGGTTTTCATCTTGTTGGGGGGCTTACAAAGAAGTGTGTGCCTTTCCCTTGGCGCTTTGAAAGAGGCTTTCAAAAGAGTTCTTACATCTTTTTACTATAAAAAGATGGAATCACTTCAGTTTTACTTAAAGATATCTCAGGGGCATCATAGAAAGTTTCCTCCTTCTTCTTTATTAGAAGATAGCTAGATGTTCCAAAGTTCCTCTCTTCTAAGAGCTTAAATTACAGATATCAGCAAAAATACCATTAGTGGTGTAAATAAAGCAAGCCTTCCCTCAGCTTGTAATGATACCCGATAGACCTTTGTTAACCCTTTTGTAGTATGAAATCTTACAGTATAATGTACATGATACAACCTATTTTCTAGGTTTTCCTTTACAACTGAAGAGAAAGCCAGCCTTGTGGGTATTACTCACCCTTGTAGGCCATAACCTGTATTCACATACCAGTTGTGGAAGTAAAAATAGAAAAATCAATGAGGTTTAAGCCGAAGCACTTGACTGCTGTATTTATACCTATGTAGATGAAACATCAGTCATCCTTCTGAAGCTGAAGTCTTCACTTAGCTTTAAGTCATTAAGCAAAAGTCACACTTTTGCTCACGCTCGTAGTATTGTTGGCTTTGGCGGGGGGGGAAGGAATTGTTTCATTAGTAATGATATTATTTCTATTCAACTTTGACCAGAAAAAAATGAAAGAGCTGGAACAGAAGCTTCAGGAGGAAGAACACGCGAGGAAGCTTGTTCAGGAAAAAGCAGCTGAGGTAAGCAGCAGGAAGTCTCTTTTGTACTGGTGTTTGCTGTAATTAGAGCTCTTCCTTTCCAGCAGCTTTTCAACTAACTTGCTGAAAGGGCCTCCCATAGACATTGTTGAAAGCCTTGGGTTAGCTTTCTTGGTTTGGGGTTTACCTGTTTGTTTGTGTTTTCCTTCCTGTCTGAGGTGCTGAATGTTCTGAAGTCCTTTGAGCCTTTCGGAAACCTTTTTCTAACAGCATCCCTGCACTATAAAGCTGGAGTTCTTTAGTTGAAACAAGCTAGTTGGAAGAGGAGTAAAAATGGAGAATAATTCATAGTTGAGGATGTATGAGTATCTCTGCTTTAAATAGATCAAGGTCAACAACTGTGCTCCCTTGTTTGTAGTTGTAACTAGAAATATTGTAGAAGGAGGCGAAAAAGAAGCAATATACTATTGGTTATGAGCCCATAAGGATGCTGGTCTTCTCCTAACCTTGAAGAGTTGTGTTCATTGCATATTCATTGAATGCTGAAGAACATGTAGTAACCATGTTAGGGTCTAGCATTAATCTTTGCATGAGTTTTAGGGGGCTGGGAAGGGTGTCTCGGATTCTTAGACTCATAGAACAGTTTGGGTTGAAAGGACCTTAAAGCTCATCCAGTTTCAAACCCCTGCCATGGGCAGGGGAGTCTACCATTAGAGCAGGTTGCTCCTGGCCCTATCCAACCTGGCCTTGAACACTGGCACCGATGGGGAAACCACAGCACCTCGGCACCCTGTGCCAGTGCCTCAGCACCCTCACAGGGAGACCTTCTTCCTAATATCTGGTCTAAATCTCCCCTCTGTCAGTTTAAATCCATTCCCCTTTGTCCTATCTCTACAGGACCTTGTAAAAAGTCACCCTCCAGATTTCTTTTAGGCCCCCTTAGGGTATTTGGAAGGTAGGGGATGATTTCTAAGCCATGCCATAGCCTCACCTTGGAAGGAACAGCAAGTGAAGTGTAGTGTATAGAGCTCACTGCTGACAGTGAGAATACTGACCTTGACTTTTCCAATAGATGGTTGGTTTGGTTTTGGGTGTTTTGGTGGTTTTGGTTTTTTCTTGGGGGGGGGGGGGGGATGTTCTTTGTTTTCTGTTTGTGTTTGTTTTTTTTTTAACTGTCAAATTTAATAGAAGGAGTAAGTCTATTACCTATATGCACAGCATCAGCTAAGCAGGATTGGGTGGCTTGACATTCCTAATATTTTGTCAAGTGTGAAGCAAAGCTGATGTTTTGGCACTTGCCTGCATGGGAGTAATGCAGTTAAGATTAACTCTCTAACTTGGATTAGTGATGAGCAGTGCTGTCAGAGGACGCACTCTGTTTCAGTTGACCTTGAACTGCAAAAGCATCCTAGAAGCTTGCAGCCCTGGCTTTCAGAGAGCCTGTGTTTTAGATAATATTGTCTTGCAATTCTCAGTTTATTCTGTCTCTGATTATCCGGTAATGTCAGTCCAGTAACTCCCCTTATTCCCTCACTTAAGCTTCAGACAGGCCTGGAAACCAACAGACGACTGATTCAAGCAGCATCACCATTACTTTCCCCAAAAGCAAGGAAGCCCAGAAAGAAAACAAAACAGCCAGAGAAGGTAACATGGGGGGATAGAAGGGCAATTGCTGAGGAGTTCAATCAGGATGTAGGTTGCCTTTTTTGTTACAAAGGGAAAATGAGTTTGCTGTGGTGTCATCTGTAAAACATTTCTCTCTCCTTTCTTTGCAGAAATGCCCTCTTGCAAACAACCTCACTGCACAGCCCCATTACAGACTGCATCTGAGTGATGTGCCCTTTGTAGCTGGGAAGGTGAGTGACTCTTAATTGTGAAGTGGAATGCTCAAGAGCTGCAGCTCCTTCAGTGGCTTTGGTTTGGAGCACTCCTGACACCCAGTGGTCAGATCGCTTAATGTTCTGTGACTTTTTTCTTCCAGTTTGTCTTCAAAAGGCATGTTGAATATCAAAAACTTGCTGAACTGGCACTTCCAAAAATGGGTTCTCTCTGCTGCTTGGCAAGCTGTTCTTGTTAGTGCATATTCATTCCGACAAAAAGATGCATTACTGGCTGCAGAAAAAGTCAGTTTTTAAATGTTCTCTGCTTTATCAAGGTTGTTGACAGGGCTGTATAAAGGAGTCTCTTTTACTTTTCCTTCTAGTCTACCAGTCCCAGTCATTCAGTTGGTGCCAACGTGCAGCATGTCCTACACCTGATGAAACAGCACACGAAAGCTTTGTGTAACAGTCGGGTGGTAAATGATGCTCCACTAGCAAAACCCATCGGTACTGGTCATCCTGCCAGCAAAAGCAGAAAGTCATCTCTGCCAAAGGACTCCTCTTCATCCCAGGAAGAGCTCTCAGAAGTGTTGCTGACCTTACAAGATGAATTTGGACAGATGAGTTTGTGAGTTGGGCATAGCCTCCATTGCAGATGGTGATTGTAGATGCTTTGTATTTTGCCTTTTGCTTTAAAGTTGGGCTGTTTTGCCTGAGAAGGGTGTAAATTTTAGGAAGTCTGTGACATATCATCCCTTTGTTCTACTGGCTGTGGAGCCTGACATTTCTCCTCGCACTTGGAGAGGTGTGGACCCCATGCCTGTGTTTATATGCAGCAGTAATGAATTTGTAAGTGGTAGGGGAGAAATGTGTGTGCTCCTGATGCAATATTAGGGTAGCTCTAGTAGTCATTTTGCATGTCTTAGTCAACAGAGCATGAATTGTTAGTGTACTGCACAACTGCAGTGGATACAGCTACACAAAGCAGTAATGGAAGGAGTGCTGAGATCATGCCCTCGGGCAGTTATTTGGTCATTTTGAATGTGTGATTTGAAGCTTGAAGCTACTTATGTTGCTGAGACTTCCTGTTGCAGAAGCCTGCCACCAGGGTGTGCTCCTTTAGTAATGCTGCTGCCCAGCACAACTGTTGCCACTGGTTGGCCATGGCATGTTGAATGTGGCTGGCTGCTGATGCTGTAGTGTCCTTAAAGTGTTATTTCTGAACTGGGGATACAAGCACTCGAAGCCAAGGGGGTCTGATACAAGCTTTTTTCTGTGTGAATGCCATGCTAGTGATCACCAGCAGCTGTCAAAGCTTGTCCAGGAAGCCCCAACCACTGCATTGAGGGAAGAACTGGAGAGGGAACTTGAGGCACTGGTGGGAAAGATGGAAGCAAAGGCAGACCAAATCAGCAAAGTCCGGAGGCACTGGTTGCAGGTGAGTTGCTCTTGGCTGTGTTTGTGCTTCTGCAGAGATGCAGTCTTGTGGGGTTTTTATGCTGTATCCTAATCCAGCAGCAATTGAATAAGGCAGGAACTACTGTAGAGCAGTAGTGCCTTGCTCTGACTTTGATGTCCCAAAGGTAGTCTGTGTACCTCCATCTTCGCATCCCAGTATTTCCGCAGAAGCATTCTTTCTGTCTTACTATGTCACCCTTGTGCCCTCTCTTCATCCTGTCCTGGGCAGAGCTTTTCTATCTTCCTACATTGCATTTTACACTCCCCTCATCCCTTGAATGTTTTAACTGTTCTTTGCTTGGAGCTAATGACCTATTTATGTCTTGGTTTGCACTTCATGAAACCTGAAGTATCTGTTTCATAGAATCAAGGAATGGTTTGAGTTGGAAGGGGCCTTAAAGCTCATACAGTCCCACCCCCTTGCCATGGACAGGGACACCTTTCACTAGACCAGGTTGCTCAAAGCTCCTTTCACAATGTTTTGAATAGCGTGGCCTGTTCATTCAAAGCCATAAAACCTGTTGATTCCTTATTTCCTCTAATTTTCATTCGTTTTAATGAATTTCTAACCTTATGTGTTCAATCTGGTTAAGCTCACATGAATCAAGGTTCACCCACACCTGATGTAACTTACACACAAAATATACACTGGGAGCACTGCTGATGACATCCAGAATGGATATGTGAAGTGTTTTCAGTTAGAAGCATTACTCACCTTTGATCTCAGTATCTTCAGAGGATCTGTTGCAGGGAAACAGATGTGCAGTAGTTCCTGACAGTAATGGATCTGCATAAACTGAGACTCCTCACTCACTACTGGTAGAAGGTCTAGGAGTTGGGATTTAGGAAAGTTGCTGCATGCTGTAACCAAGGAGCAGGGAGTACCACTACTTGAGGAGAGGAGCCTAAGGAGACACCACTTTGCAGTTTGAGAGCATGAATATGTCTGTACCTTAAACCGTCCAGTTCCCTGTTCAGCCTTCAGCCAGTTCAGTCTTTGTTGCTGAGTACTGTCACAAGCTGTGATCTCTAGTGCTGTGTGGGTACCAGCTCTCCACCTCAGCAGAGTTAAGACATTCTTTTTTAAAACTACATCTCTCATAATAACTAGCTATTCCAATCACTTGTATGTATGTAGAAAAACTTGTTTTCTGTTTGTTTTGTTTTTAAAATCACTGGATGGCAGCAGTGACAAGTCAGCTTTTTGTGTGTATAACTTTTTGTTATCCGTAATAAAGATGTTCCTCCATAATTAACTTGTTTTTAAAGAGAGAACCTAGAGTTCAGGGACACAGCTGAACACAGTTCTAAAGATGGGAATCTAGCAGTGCTGTGTAAGGAAAATAAAGTATGACTCAGGGTGACTGGGAGCATCCATCTGCTGAGCTGGGTGAGATAAGCAGTGGGATATTGCAGCTGTCTGGAAGAATTGCTCAACATAAACTGAACCAAGGTCACTGCTTAATGTTTTTCTTTGGGATTCTGTTTCAGCTCGAGAGACTTAAGAGAGAATGCAAGTCCAGAAAGACTTCTGCTAAACAAGGAAAAGACAGGTTCCCTGTTAGTGAGGTTAAAGTAACAACTACAGTAACCACAAAAGGCAAGAACGCTGGTCCCATCAAAGTGAAGCCTGGAGAGAAGAGTCGGAAGAACCTTCAGTTGCTGAGAGACATGCAGACCATACAGACTTCACTACAGAAAGATGATATCAGCTGGGACTACTGATTGTTCTGCTGGCGAGGTTCTTGAACCTTCTCTGTCAAACCTTCTCACATTCTGGATATAAAGCAGCTGCCTTTCTTGCTGTGTGAAAGAGACTACTGTATGCTAAGTGCACTTTTGAAACCCTTAACTCTCCATCCCGGGGTTTGATGTATGTATCATGGTCTAGCTTAAATCACAGTCCATTTTTAAGGTACCAACCCACTGAATCTAACCATAGGTCTCCACCAGTTCCCTTTATGCTGTGGCTCCAGCAGTCCCTACACTTTCAGCACACCAAGCATTGCACATTTATGTGTGTTGGTGTGCAAGAAATGCCAGTGTGACTTCATGCTATGATCCAGCTGTGCAGTGAGAGGCTTCTCAGGATGCATTTTGTTGAGAAATGATGCTGTGACCTTGAGCCCTAAGGGCTTTTGCCAACTCTGTTCTGCAGGCACCTCAAACTCCAAGTTACTGAAATGGAGTGTGTAAGGGAGAACAGGAAAACCCTTCTGGAGGTGTTCTGTGGAAAAGCTTTCCTAGTTCATGTTCTGCTGTGTTGCAGTAGTCAGCATTAATGGCAATGGAGGTCTGAGTACTCAGAAGAGGAGCAAAGTAACTTTATTTTACTTAATGATTGAATTCATTTCAAGTCTGAAGAGAGGAATTTTTCTACATGAATGCTTCTTTAAAGCTATAGGATAGGGGATAATATCCTGTTTCCTCGTTCACAGCTCTGGGTGGTAAAGGAGCAAGATAAACTGCAAGTGTTTTAAACTGCAAGTGCCTCAATCATGCCATTCAGTCCTGGCATCTTGCTTTTACCTGAACTATGTGCTTTGAGCTGTCTGCTCTGGTAGTGGTGCAAGTAGTTTTGCACTGACTGGCACAGCTGAATGAATGTTATTTATTATGTTAATAATTTAAAGAATTTCCTATTAATGGAATGTACCAAGACCCAGGTTGCCCATTTATACATTTGACAAATAATAAAGCCAGCTTGCCTGTTAAATATGTTGTGGGAAAGCTGCACTTCCCTCCACCTGTGTTTGCTGCAGCACTGTGCCCCATGCGTTGTGCTCTGTGATGTGACATCTCCCTGCTCAGGGTGGTGAATATGAGCTGCTGTCAAGCTGCAGGTAAGGTGAGGGTCAGAACTGTCCATCTTTGCTTGTAGCTGAACAGACTGGGAGTTGTGCTGGTCAATGCAGACACAAGGGATTGGAGCTTTAATGACCTAAGGTTTTTGCTGTGAAGGGAGGAGAAGGCCGTTATCCAGTCCTGGAGCCATCCCCCTTAACTTCATTTATGCCGGTGCCCTGGGCTCCATGGCACTGGAGTAACCATTTGGAGAACAGCAGTTCATCCTGGAGGGGCTGAAATGACATGAATTTTGCTTGGGAAGGGACCTCTCAGGATCAGCGTGCTCAGACATGGGTTAACTGCAGCATGACCTGAGGCTGTCCTCATGGAGCTCCTTGCTTACAGAGGGCTTTGTAGGTATTTTGGACTCCATATGCCCAAGTTGGAATTAAACCCACCAGGGCTGAGAGCTTCAAGGCATTGAGTTGATCCCGACTCATCCCAGTGAAGTTGGACTTAACATGAGTTACTTACATAGAGAAATGTGGATCCTTTTACAGAGCAGTCACTGTGCTAATGCACTGTCAAGTGCAGAAATGGTTTGATTACTTATTGTGAAAGTATTTTTGTTGTACTGAGCTCTGTGTCTCTGTTACTACTGGTTTGCACAGGAACTTGTCCAAAGCTAAGTTTTGTTTTCCTGTTCTGAATTTGAGTTTGCTCATGAGCATTGTGCAGGAGTGTTCTCAGAAAAGTGAGAGCTGTGTATTGGACAAACTATTTTCAGTGCTATTTTATTCATCCATGTCAGTTGGAGAACCACACAGTTGAAAACAAGAGCACAAGAACTTTGCCCACTTATCCATTTTTATTAGTGTTAGTGAATCCAAACAGCCTTCATTAAGAAACAGAATATACACAGAGTCAGTTTGCTAATACAGAATAATGTTCTGAACCATCTTACATAGTGATTGTACATACAAGCAGCTCCTGCCCTTTACCCTTACAACAACTCCATCCTCTAGAATTCTTTGCACTATTGAACAATCCCATGCATCCCTGGCCACCCTATAACAAGTGCAGTGATCCACAGAGCCTGTGCTTCCTCCTGTCAGAAGGTGGCTGTGGATTTCTCTGTAAGCACTGTGACACTGATTGCAGTAGAGTAGATGGAGACCAAAGGGGAATGACTGTTATGCTTTTGAAGGAATGTGGCTTTTGAAAGGCTATTTCTTACATGTAAGTTGGTCTGCTCTTGTACTCCCTCAGAAAATACTTCCTGCTGTGGAAGAGAAGCTGAGTGAAGCAACATGGTAATGGGTATATTAAACTGGTGAGCACAGTGTGGGTCCTGTCATGAAAAAGCCACACAGGAACCCAGACCGAGCAATGCCCCTCAGCCTGGAGATGAAATCAGGCTGGAGTAAAGATCTTCACACATACGTAACTCCCTTTGCTGTCAGATATATCTTCTACAACCTTGTACTCACTTGTTTGAAAGATCAATGGGGCAGGCATGGTTTCACCTACTTGGTGTTTATTTCCACTTCTACAGTAAACATCTGTATTAAAAATGAATTTGGACTTCAGTATAGTCAGGTGGTGCTAACTCTTGAAGTATGCTATGAGGAGAGACCTCAACCTAGGGCTCAGAAACTGTTTGTCCTGAATAACTTTAAGTAGCAGTTGCAATGCAGGCAGAAAGGCTTCTTTGGTTGATGCACAGTTGCTTCCATTAGTTTAGTTAACAAAACACTGAAACACCTTAAGTATGCCACTAAGATCCTCCACAGAAGCATTAAAAGCACTGATTAGGCTTACCTAAGAGGAATGAAATGAGTGATCCCAGCAGCTCACACATGCCCCTTGGTGTTTCACTACGCTGTGAGGCTGAGGCACTGGAGGACAGAGGAGCTGCAGAAACCCTGGGGGAGTTGAGTTCTGCTCCCTCTCTGACAGAGAGGGGTGAAGCTGCATCCTGCACATCCAGTGTAAACCATAAACAAGATTCGTAAGTTGCAGAGATGGAAGTAAACTTTGTCCTGTAGATTGCTCCTCTACCACTATGCCCTATTGGTAGAAGCTGCCATTTCTTCAGATAAGGCATCATTTACATGGCTTCCCATGGTCCAGGTCAACGTGAAGGGAAAAGCAAGAAGGTGATATGTTCCAGTGGCTGTCACTGCTTGTCTCTGTTGGCGAATGCTCTCATGAATACTGCTGTGCAGGCACTAACACTGGAGGGTTCCTCACTTCATGGCTGTTTTCTAGGCTGCAATAGAGTCAGAGCTGATATTTCCTTTTAGCAAAGGGGAGAATTTCCAAACTTCTGAGTGGATGTTTCTCCTCCACTGTACTTCATCCTAGTGCACAGTCTCTCTTCAAAGCCAAGTGATTTCCACATGAACAGGGACCGAGCTCTAGGTTTCTTTTAGGTGGCAAGTGCAATGACCTTGTATTATCATCTAGCCACTGACAAGGTTAATTGCATAGGGGCCTTTTGTTCGTTTCCTTTTGCTTAAGCTTCCTCTAGTGCTACAGTACTAATAAATTACCCTGGAGAGAAATAAATAAATAGGTTGGCATCTCCCAGACACCACGCTGGAAACCATGTGGGCTCAGAAACGCTGCCCCCATGGTCCTGGGAAGGTACTTGGCACAAATAGTCCCTATCATACAACTGTCTGTACAGGAGCGACGCACTGCGCGGGAGAACCGGCTCTCTCCGAGGATGAGGTGGAACGGTTGGTGATTTCTCTCTGCAGCTCCTCCACTTTCTTCTGCAGCTCTGCCCTCTTGGCAAGAAGCTCCTTGTAGCGATTGTGGACAGGTTCCTGCAACAGAACGTGCATCTGAGTGAGGATCATCAGAGGCTGGAGCGCTTCTGCTATGGAGAGAGGTTGAGGGAGCTGGGCTTATTCAGCCTGGAGGAGAGAAGGCTCTGGGGGGACGTCAGAGCAGCTCTAAGTGCCTAAAGGGGCTGACAAGAAATTGGAGAGGGACTTTTTATAAGGGCACGTAGTGATGGGACACACAGAATGGCTTTAAACTGAGAGAGGGGAGACTGAGATTAGGTATGAAGAAAGAATTCTTCCCTGTGAGGGTGCTGAGGCACTGGCACAGGGTGCCCAGAGAAGCTGTGGCTGCCCCATCCCTGGCAGTGCTCAAGGCCAGGTTGAACGGGGCTTGGAGCAACTGCTCTGGTGGAAGGTGTCCCTGCCCGTGGCGGGGGGTTGGAACTGGGTGTGTTTTAAGGTCCCTTCCAACACAAACCGTGCTGTGATTTCTATAATTTCCACATATTCCAAGTGAGATTTTCCAGCCTGCTGAGTATCTTCAGCCCCTGCAGATTTCACAAGGCAGCAGCCTCCAGCTGAGCACCTGCACCAGGCAGCAATCGGTGCTGCTGTTTCATTTGCTGGCTATTCATTTAGGCTTTTGGGTTTAGACTCAAGCAGCACCATTGTAAGTTTCTACAGTAATTCTTGTGCTTCAAAGGTGTTGAACTCCAAACCGACAGCATTAGTACCAGTAAGAGAGGGAAACAAGACTGGTCCTGGGAGCAGACACACATACCTGGGGCTTCATCCTGGGGTTCCAACGGATGTAGTAGCCGACCCACAGCTCGAGGTGGCGCATGCTGGCCACGGGATACAGGACGTGGTTGGAGTAGCTCACGTACAAGGGGTTAGTAAAGTCTTCCAGTTGGCTGTTGATGTAAGACCAAAGCGATACGGTCTTTTTTGGAAGGTTCTGTAAGGGAAGGGGGTGGAGGAGGCTTTATTTCCCCTACGAATCCCAGCGTTTATAAAACCTACAGAGTTCAACAGCGTGTATACATCTGCCTGTCATTAATACAGAGCCCCTTGCCTTTCTGTAGCTTAAATAATAACCCTCTTCTTTTGATGTGGTCACTGTAGGCAAAAGCACACAGAGGCAGGCAGAGGCACACACGCACCCTGGCACGGGAACACGCACTGGGAATTGCCATCGGCGCAGCAACGGGATGCTGATGTTGAGCTCTCACTGCTTTAGTTAAACTTCACTCTTTAAAGTGCTCCTGGAGGACTTGGTCGAGTATTTAATTGCAAAGAAATAAAGAAAACATTTGACTTAGGCCCTGATCTAGTGGAATAATTAGGCCTGTGAATAGTCCCAGTGAAACCAGTGTGGAAGTGCTTTCTAGATTAAGTACTTCATTAGGCTGAGGCCTTAAAAAAACCCAAGTCCACACAGCATGGGGGTGTTCTCTGGATATGACAATTATTCTAGCACTGTGAACTCTAGAGGAAACAGGGACCCTGACTTCACTACAGTCCAGTGCTATCACTACAGTACAACAGGGTATTTTTTAAGTTGTTTTCCCTTTTTAACTGATGTGCTACCAAATACAACCACATCAGGTCCAGGCAGCACTGTCCTCAATGTACCTCTGTGATGCTAGGCTCCACCCTTCTGGTGACAAAATGCTTCGTCTTCATAGAATCATAGGATAGTTAGGGTTGGAAAAGACCTTAAGATAATCTAGTTTCAAGCCCCCTGCCATGGGCAGGGACACCTCCCACCACTAGGTCACTACTTTTCCTCCTGATTCCAGACTGGGTCTGAATGTACCCATCTATACGGTCCTCCCTTGGTAAACAAACCTGGACCAGCCTGCAGGGCAGAGCTGGCTTGTGGCAGAACCTAGAGGCACGTCCTTCCCAATACTGGCAGCTCTGTCCTCTCCCCCATGGAAAAATGCAAGCACAGCAAGAACCAGTTACTTGCTGTAACCTGTGTGTGCAGAATGATAATACACACCTGGTAGTTAAAAGCAACCTAAAGGGACTACTTCAAGCAACAGGGAGGATAGAAAGGTACCAATCTGCAGACAGGAGGTTACACTAAACTGAAATTCAAAGAAAAACTGCATTTCCAACTGCCTAGGAGACACCAGGGGCTATTCAGCCACCAGTGAGTAGCTGAAAGCCATGCTGAAAGCGGGACTGTCCAGAGTGAAGTGGTAATGCTCTGAAACGTGAAGTCTGCAGCAGCAGTTCGTGCAAAGAGGAAAATACCTCATGTCCCAGGTGTTAAGAAGAGAGCTTGGCATTACCCAGACCTGCAGCTACTGCTGTCTCTGAACACTGAAACAACTTCTCTAGAAACATCTGGCCTGCTAAAGCAATCTCAGTACCAGGCCTTCACCTTGGCGAGAAGCTGTCTTACCTCCTTCACTCTCTGCTGCTCGCTGCTGCACAGGAAGGTCCCAAACAAGCAGCTGTACAGGTGGTCCAGGATGGTTATCAGGAAGTACTCGTTGAACTCAAATGCTGTAGGAAACTACAGACAGAACCAGAAAGTCAGGTTGGAATTTTAGAGAGGAAATTGCAAATCAACTTCCTCCCACTTCGTGGTAAGGAGCTGTCCTCTCTTTTTGATTTCTAAACCAGGATTTGTCCCTGTTCCCTGCCTGGCTGGACAGTCAGGATCATATTTGCTCCTTCCTGAAGCAAGAGTTTCTCTCTTGGAAAGCTGCTCTACACATGCAGAGAGGAATCCTGAGCAGAAGCCAGAGATCTGAAGGGACTGACCGTTGTGTTTATACACACTCAGTGCTGCTTCAAGTCGAAGCCTGCTCTGCTATGCCCGCTCCTCAAGACAGCCCATGCAGTGACACTGTAAGCAAAAGGCTGAAGCACATGTGAAATAATGCATAAAAAGAACAGGATATTGCCCAGAGCCAAATGAAAATCACCTGTGTGTGTAACACAGCCTTTCCCAGAGGGGACAGCAGGGAGGCATCCTGCAGCAGGGGTCAGTGGGAAGAGCAGGTATATGGGTGGGAACTGTGTTTGCTGATGTTGCTCCACGCAGACACAACCAGACCAAAGACAAGCAGAGCTGAAGCTCCACAAAGTGTCCATAAGAACACGTGCAGTGAACCACAAAGGCATACTGGGGCAATGGGGAGGAGAGCAGGAGGCCTCCCAAACCACCCTGCTCTGCCCAGGCTGCCAGCATCCTGACCTCACAGCTGCAGGACAGGATGCCCGCCTGCAGGAACAACCTAAGGAGAGCACAATGAGTCTTAAAATCACAGAATGGTTTGGGTTGGAAGAGACCTTAAAGCTCATCCAGTTCCAATCTCCTGCCACAGGCGGAGACACCTTCCGCTAGACCAGGTTGCTCCAAGCCCCATCCAACCTGGCCTTGAACACTGCCAGGGATGGGGCAGCCACAGCTTCTCTGGGCAACCTTCTTTTCAGAGGCTCACATCCATTATAGCACATGTAGGTAAGCAGCACCCACTAAGTAACAAATCTGATGCAAGCTGACATCGTGGCCTGCCTGTGCACTTGTGCATTCAGGCTCTCCCCCGAACGGACTGTGCAGGTCAGCTTGTTAACTGTTGCTGTGACCAGACACCAGCTCTGCGGACATGTGTGCCCCCCAGAACCTACCTGTCTTGTCATCTGCCAGACACAGTCAACAAACTGGAGGAAGACAGGAGAGCGATCTGCATCTGCGTGATTCTTGTCTCCATGGCCAACTCTCTGAAACAGAGCAGGACAGAGAACTGAGTCACACACAGAAACTGCCGCGGTCTCCTCTCAGTCACCCACACCTTTACCAACAGCTTTAACAAGGTTCAAATGAATCTTGGTTTTGCTTTGTCCCTGTCAGCACGTAAAGGAGTGAGGGACAGCTACTCCCTTCGTCTTTGAAGTGAAATTTCTTTATGGGCATATTTTCATGCTAAATGAAAACAGGAGTTGTTTGACTAGCGGCTCCAGATGCTGTGCTGGCACCGGTTCCAGTCAATAGCTACAGTTCAGAAGGGGAAAAAAAATGGGAATACTTCTTGCTTCAGCTGCAGCTGTCGCCCTGGCTACTGCAGTAGTATAGTGTGCTGGATGTGAGCAGTACCTACAGGCACGGCATGCGGCGGGAACCGTCACACAACACCTCACAGCTTCCAAGTGCTGTACAAACACTGACCCAGCCCATCTCCCGCCACCTCAGCAGAGGCAGTGATGAAAGCATCCCCAGAAGGAGGCCTCCAGCCCTCACTGTGCTGTGTGGCCAACACAGGATTCCTCACAGCTAACACAGTACGTGAGGGGTTGTGTATTACCCAGGAGCCCTGAGTACCATACAAAGAACACATAAGGAACAGAGATCCCTACTTCTGTAATACTGTTGTCCCCTCACCAAAGGAAATCAGTGTTGTTATCTTCCCCATAGACAGGGAAGCTAAAACACTCACCATTCAAACACCAGTAACAGCTCTGCTGCAACAAAACTTAGTGCCTCAGTTTCCCCACCTTCCTCATCAGAGCATCTGACTATGCAGCCCATCATCGCATGGGCTGTAAACAGACCTTGCTCTATCCACTGCCAAAATTGACAGTCATAAGAGAACAGCTACCAGCAAAATACAACAGGAACAGAGACTGAATGGATTCTACTGAAAGGAATCTCTCAAATTCCCATCAGTGCAAACCACAGCAAACTGCTGTGTCATACACACCCACAAAGCTGCTCTCTGCCAGCTCTAGAGACACAACCATGAGCTACTCTTGGTCCAGTCTCAAGCTGCTGATCTTTTACCAAAACAATTAAAAGCCTCCCCAAAAATAAAATGTATCTGAAGACAATAGGAGGTTGAGGCCACAACCAAACTCCCGACTCTGTTCAATACCAAGGCATTTGTTAAGTGACAGGGCCCAAGCAGTCTTGGAAAATGGACTGAACTGGAAAGAGGTAAAAAAACCCCAGTGGTCTCTGCCAACTCTCAGCAGAAACACCTATCCTGAACCCAAAGCACACTGTTAATTTAAGGTTACGCATGGCAACACATGTCAGTAAGGCACCTGAGGGATGTAATACTACCTGTCCCTGTATCTAACCAATACTGTCTCCAGGGGGTTTAAGAGATCTCTGGAATTAGAGGCAGAAAACAACAGCAGCAGCATTCACCTTTGCTCTCCGAGTTCAGCTGGGTGGTTTCCCACAGGAAAGGCCTAACTCCTCTGAAAGCCTTCAAGGTGGACAATAACCTTCTGTCCAGTGCCTTCCCAGGGCTACAGACTCACCAGCTGAAATCTGTGGCCGAAGCTCAGCCACTCCTTCTCCACCAGCACTTCAAAGCCCCTGATAGTCCGGTAGTAGCCATCTAACATGAGCAGAGACAGAGAGGTGAGCTGGGCGGTCCGGTCCCAGCCATCACTGCAGTGCACAATCACAGATGTCTTCCCTGACTCCACCTTGTCAGCGATGCGAAGGGCTCCAGCGAGAATGAGCTAGGGCAAGGGGAAAAATGAGGTTACAAAACCTCTTTGGAACAGAGACTAAATGAAGAATGGACAGTGACAACACAGGGCAAAGCAAGGGCTCTGCCTGCCTCAAGGAGAATGGTAAATCAGTTCCAACCACTTTATAACTAGGACAGCAAACTGGTGAACACATCTGCTGTTCCAGCCAGATGACAACACATCTAAGCTGTGGTGCAGGCACAGCTCTAGAAGAGCTTTTGCATTAAGCTCAGTCCTAGAACAGCTCAGGATTTAAAAGCAGGAGCAGTCTGTGTCTGACACAAACACAAAAAGCCATCACCTTGAAACTGCACCAGAAACAGATCTGCCCCTTGTCTGCATTAGCAGGTTGACAATGTAAGCTGGACATTGATAGGAGAGAAAGAGTTTCATTTGAAAACCAACATCTAGAGAAGCTGAAGCACTTTGCCCCACTCATTCTGACTCTGCTTGGACTCCTGAAAAGCTGATGGCCCACAAACTCCCAGCACTTACTGGTCTGTACCATCTGTAATACCAGGATGTCAAGGATTCCCCAGCCAAGAGCTTGGAAACTCTGGGACTCCTGTGCCTGAACCAGGGCTTTCACTGTTACACATTACCAGGAACACACTTCACCTACAAACACCATCTCAGTATTTCAACCTCCATGCTTGTCCCTCTTCCCATCTCTTCCAAGGCTTCCCATTCCAGGAAATTGTGGTTTTAGTTGTTTAGAAATTGAAAACAAATTTTAAGTCTCTAAATTGCTCATGAATTGAAAAATCCAGCCCTGCAGCTGGCTCTGGATAACCTTTCCAGTGAACAGCCTCATACTTGTGGATACTGAGCCACATTAGGGGATGCAGAGATGCGTACCTTGATATGCTCTAGCCAGTGAGTTGACTCTAAATTAGACAGCCAGTGAGTCTCCTCAATATTGGGATACACAATTTCCTTCAGTTTTCTCAGTGACTCTCTCATAACATGGATATTGTGAATGTCCAGGAACACCAACTCTGCATTCTGATAGGCGTCCTCACTCTCATAGCCCCCTCCTTTAGCCTGCAGAACAAAATGCATATACAAATCATTAAGCAAATCCCTATTTTATACTTTATCCCCATCGTTTGTCCTGAGCAAACATCAGCTCACAAAATACTACAGTGATTGTGCTATCTAAAGCAGGCAGAAAGCACTGCATTTATCTTACAAATGAGAACTTGTACACGCACACACTTTGTGTCTCTCTCCTGCAATAGTTAACGAATGCTGTAATTTTTACCAAAGAATATCACATTACAAGCTTTCTTCTCTGTAATTATCATTTATCCCCATTCAAGCTGCTAGCTCACTGGAGTCGCTGTTCTGTCATTTACAGATTTACCGCACCGCTCCAGAGGAGTATGTCCCCCACACTAATTGCCTTTCCTAAGCAGAGGGAAAGACAGTTTAAAAATAAGGAAAAACATTAGCTTTAGTGCAACAAAGCAGGTCTGCCATTAAAACAGGGCTTGGAGAGATGGCATGAGACATGCATTTTGAAAAGGGTAGAAAGGATCCCGGAGACCAGCAATCTGTCAGCCTCACCTCTGGGCTTGGGAAGACCATGGAACTGATCCTCCTATGAGCTATTCTAATGCACATGGAGGACAGGGAGGTGATTTCAGACAGCCAGCATGGCTTCATCATGGGTATGTCCTGCCTGACCAACTTAGAGGGCTTCTATGACGAAGCCACTGCACCAGTGGACAGCGGAAGAGCTACAGATGTTGGACTTCTGTAAGGCCTTTAACATGGTTCCCCATAACATCCTTCTCTCTAAATAGGAAAGATACAGATTTGATGGATGGAATGTTTGGTGGATGAGGAATTGGTTGGATGGTCACACCCAGAGGGTAGTGGCCACAAGCTCAATGTCCAGATGGAGATCGGTGACAAGTGGCATCCCTCAGGAGATGCCATGACCAGTAATGTTTAATATCTTCCTCAACAACACAGACAGCGAGACCAACGGCACCCTCAGACAAGTCTGGAGATGAATCAAGCTGAGAGGTGCAACTGACAGGCCTGAGCAAACGGATGCCATCCAGAGGGACATGAACAAGCTTGAGAAGTGGACCCATGAGGTTCAAAAAGACCAAGGGCAAGATCCTGCACCTGGGCTGGGGCAGTAACCCAGTACTAAATCAGGCTGGGTGATGAAAGGATTGAGAGAAGCCCTACCAAGAAGGACTTGGGGCTACTGGTGGATGAAAAGCTATATGTGACCCAGCAGTGTGCAGTTACAGGCCAGATAGGTCACTGTATCCAGGGCTGCATCAAAAGGAGCGTGTCCAGCAGGTCAAGGGAAGTGATTCTCCCCCTGTACTCCACTCTCATGAGACCCCACATGGAATACTGTACCCAGCTCAGGCATCCTCTGCACAGGAAAGACATGGACATGTTGGAGCAGGTCCAGAGCACTTTTGGAACAGGCTGAGAGAGTTAGGGTTATTGAGCCTGGAGAAGAAAAGGCTCCAGGGAGGCCTTATTGTGGCTTTCCAGTACTTAAAGGGGGCTTATAAGAAAGATGTGGGCACACATTTTGGCAGGGCCTGTAGGGACAGAATAATGGGTAATGGTTTTAAACTAAAAGAGAGAAGAAATCTTTTACAGTGAGGGTGGTAAAACCCTGGACCAGGTTTGCCAGAGAGATCATAGAAGACTCATCCCAGGAGACATTCCAGGCCAGGCTGGATGTGGTTCTAGACAACGTGATCTAGCTGAAGATGTCCCCGTTCATTGCAGGGGGGTTACACTAGATGGCCTTTGAGATCCATTCCAACCCAAACTGTTCTATGATTCTACAACAGCAGGAAGAACTGAGCAACATCCCTAGGCTTTGATTGAAATATCATTTCAAAATCTTATATTTTGAAATTAAAGACCATGACACCTGATTCTCAGAAGTGCTGCGTAGTCCCTGCTCCCATTAGGGTTAACAGGGACAGACTTCTGGTGCTGTTAGAGGAAGCAGTCTTTCAACCACATGAAGTAAAAAACAGTGATAGGCAAAATCCAGGGTTCTGCAGTTCGACCTCAGAACTACTTTGACTTTTCTTTCCCCTTCCAATCTAATCTCATTTCCTGTTGTAGATTAACCCAAGTGGGCCTTTAGTGGCCACACAGATATCTTACAGATACCAGCACAGGTGCAAAAGTCAGATCGCTGGATAAGATTCGTTGTACAGTGGAAAACCCTTTGTGATCCTCAGGAATCATTTGAAATGGTGGTGGAAAATGTGCTCTAAATTATTACGTTGCTTGCTTTAGGCAGGAAAAAGCACCTGACCTTATTGGCTACAGCATTCACACTGGGCCTTGCATCAAATATGAATATTTTATGGGACTGAGCATTAGAATCCATGATGGCTTGAAGGTACTTTTCATCTTCCTTGCTTCGCTTGCCACTCACTCCCACCATTGGCTGGCTACAGCGAGTGATCGTTGCTTGACTTTCTGGGTGAATCCATGACAATACCTTTGAAAACAAATGAGAAAGAAAGGAAGGAAAAACGGGATTCATTAAACCAGTGTTTTACCTGTAATTGCTTCCTCTGGGATCCTGCTAGGTATCAGCTGCTACCAGAAGGCAGAACTTTATTAAAGAACACTTGTGCCTTTACTCATTCATTGTAGTGGCATTCACAAAGTTTGAACAAACAACAGGTGACTGAATAAGTTTAAGCCTCACTTTTAAATATGATGCAGGCTGTTGCCTTGCTTGAGTCACAAACACACTTTCTCACTCTGCAGTCATTGGGCTATGCCTTACTTTATGTTACACCATGTAAAGTACAGTCCTTTGGGAACAGATTTAATTTCCTATATACTTGAGAAGCAAACCAGTGTATTTTCAGTAACCACTGAAATGATCATCATAACAATGTCTTTTGTCTTAATTTCATTTAATAAGCATTTTCATCAAAAGCATCACTAAGTATTCCTCTACCCTGAAAGTCAGAGTCGGACAGACAATTGTAAACAGCTAAATAGAGCTGCTTTGTGTTTCCCAGGAACTGAACTGAGATTCAGTCTGGATTGTGCTAAGTTATCTTATCTTCTCATTTTGGTTTAGTCTACATCTCTTTCACAACAGTAGTTCCAGCAGATTATGCTGCTAACTCCTCAAGCATGTTGCTGTCACTTTTATTATCCATTGACCATTTATTTGTTCCCTGGAATCCACTCAGCCTGATCTTGGTGTTATTTATGGCCCAAAGGTATGTAACGAAGCCACAATAAAGTGGCTTCTTTTGTCACACTCACTGGTATGCGTCCTCTTGATCTGAAGGATGCTACTCTCTTTAACTCTTCATCAGGAATGTTTACAGGCACAGCTAGAATGGCAGGGTACGTATCACACAGCTCATAGCGCTCATTAATCTTGGTCAACCTCCAGCTTTCATTGGGAATTCCCTAAAGAAGAAACAACAGCAGGTTAGCCAGTGAGTTGTTCTAAGACCTCACTCAGAACAGACAAATCCCCAGACCGGAAATTCAGGGCAACTTTTGTTAATGAAGGACATTTAGGGCTGGAGCCTGGGTCTGCATTATCTTGGTGACTTGCATTTCATGCCTCTTCTCAGAGAGGTACATGTTTTAGTCAGATTACTGAAGAACAGGAAAACCAGAAGACTGCAGATAGGCTCACCTATGGCAAAGAACTGTGAAGGCTACAGATGTGGCAACACACATCATTCTCCTGAGAGCATCCTTAACATACCTCCTGATCTCATCATGGTGCTTACAGGAGATCCAGGAGGAAGACAGAATGGGTGACCAGCACTCCTCACTTAGTTCAAACGTGGTAAATGGAAACTGGAGATGAAAAGTGGAGTCATGAGACACAATGGAGGCAAAGACAGAAGGGAGAACAGGCAGTAAAAAAAAAACCCAAATAAATCAATCTGTTTTGGCCTTGTTCGGTGTTTGTGGCACAGCTGTGCAATCCCCTAAAAACACCATCAATCTAGCAATGGTGTGTCCCTGGCTGTGTGATTGTACGTGATCTGGAAAGTCATGTGCAATTCTAAGTTCCTCTCAGACCAAGCTCCTGTTGTACTAGCTTGACTCTGACTGGGAGAGCAGGAAATGTACGCACACATCATTGAGCTCAGTGTGCCCTGATGAGGAAGCAGCTCAACAGCTTCCCAGCTGGTAAGCTCCAGGTAACACCTGCAGCACAATGGGGATGATCCTGACAACCTGCAGACTGAGTTTGGCTGACGCTGGGAGTTAACAGATCAAATCAGTGTGGTTGCTACTGCATGCCTGCAAGGGGATATTCAGCAGGGGTGAGCACCGACACAAAGCATCTCTGTGGGGAAGTCAGATCTACTACAGTGAACAAGGCAAGACTGCTAAGCAGAGAGTCTGTTTTAGAGGAAAATCAGCTTTTAAAACAATACATGCTTCTGTTCTGATAAACAACTTCGTTTTCAGGAGGGCAGTGGGACACTGACTGCCGCTGTCACGGCTCCAACAGGAAATAAATGCCAAACATAGCACAAGTCAGATGAGCTGTGGTAATTACGGTTGAACCCACACAGGCTGCAGCTGGGTCCCTGTCAGAGCAGCAAGTCACGCTGTCAAAACAGGTCATGGTTAGAAATGGGAGGACAGACCTTGTGTCTGATACCGGGCACACACTCTGCTTGCGAACCACCCCTGGTCCTGGAGCCGCCCCTGGGAAGGAAATGTTACTACAAGGAAATCAACAGAGCTGCCAGAATCATGAGTACTCCAACACCCTATTTATGCCAGAAGCCAAAGAACTGGCAGAAAAAGGCACCAAGTATTGTGTATACATAGTCCAAGGTTACTGGAGAATCAAACATGCTCAGAGGTGCACAGTCGGCATGGTATCTCCTCGTCCACCACCTTTGCTGTCCAGCAGGGAATAGCAAGAAACTTGGTCTTAGCCATCCATCAACTGTGATCAAACTGGTTACTATCCAGAAGTGAACTAATGACAAATGACTAAATTGCTCTCAGTCCTGTCCTAGCAAGTACATGGCTATACTGCAACATATCCATCGGCAGCACTTGGAGATTTCTCCTCCCCCAAATCTGAATTCAAACTGATGTCAGCACATTCGTGGCAAGGAAAATGGGAGCTGACAAGCAGTTACATGGAGGTAAAGCCCCTTTTCATTCTATCTTGCAACTCTACCAGTGCTTACCGAGATCAAGCAGTCACTGGCACTGCAAAGCAACCTCGCTGTGCTAGGCAGAATGGCTTCAGGATACAGTGCTTGGTCCAGAACCAGCAATAAGTCTTTCAGCTGCCACTCAATTTGAATGAAATCTTTCCTCTGCAGTAAGAAAATACATGACAAGCCCCCTGTCCTGGTTTAAACCAAGGCATCCCCAAAGAACGAAAATATGCTGTGTGTCAGCATTCACATTTATTTGAATATCTGCTTTCTGCTGGCACTGGAGCCTTGAATCACAGCACCACCCAAAGAGGGCTTTGGATTCGGATCGTGACTCTCTCTAAGGACTCAGAGCAAATAGAAATAAGCCAAGTGGGCTGGAAGAGAAGCCGAATTTGCATCTTCCCAGAACATTTGCCATGATGCAGTGTAGGTTCTGCATTTATTCATGCCCCTTCAGATTTGCGCTTTCTCCAGCTGGAATCAATAGAAAAAGCTAAACTTGATATAAAGCACACTGGTATTTCCTCATGTAAGATGCATTTCACTGCTTCCTGATAAGTTATAAGCACCCAAAAGTTTACTAGCAACCCAACCCAAACTGTTGTTGATGTAAGTCATGCTGTCATGTTGGATGTTGTCCGGTAAGCTAGGGACCAGGTTACGAAAGCTAAGGCCCAGTTAGAATTCTATTGTAAGTCAAGAAGGCTCTGCAGGCTCACAGCTGGCTCCAGGAGCTGCCTGCCTGCACCTGCAGCAGGAATCCAGGAATGCCTCACTACCTGCAGGTCCTGACTGTCCCGACGCTTTAGGGAATGTGGCTGCTGGATGTCCAATCAGTGGGCACAGCCTGGTGCACAAGGTCTGGTTCCCCAGGTGAATTAATGCTGCTACTAGACTCTGACGTCAAGACAATTCATGTGTTTGATTGCTGCCAGAGGGCGAAGTGAGGAAGGCAATGTGGCCATGTCTATAAATCAAATAGGCCCACGACCATTCTCACTGGAGACTACATCTCACATCCACACTATTAAACTCATTTATTCTCCTAACAGGGCAGTTTGTCCAAACTGCCTACTCGTGATCTCAACTGTGCCCATGTTCGGGAACAGGTGTGCTGGGCTTGCAGTGCTCCCTCTTCTCTGCTCCACCAGGGCCTCTTCAGGTCCCAGCTCTGCTATGGCCCAGCTGCACAAACAAGCTGAGTCTGCCAAGAACACTGCAAAGCCACAAGAAAGAGCTGTGTGAAAATCTATAGGAAGACAAGAAATGTAAAACTGATGAGACAGAGATCGCTGAGCTCGAGGTTACAAGAGGGAAAACAACATCACAAAATGCTTGTGTGTCCTGGGTTCAGCAGTAGCAGTCATTTTTCTCCTTCTCGGTAGCTGGTGCAGTGCTGTGGTTTTGACTTTCAGC
>JANRGW010041646.1:10134-21982 GCA_024733675.1 Psilopsiagon aymara | reverse complement strand
GGCTCTCTGAAGAGAGACGGACAGGTCGGTGTCGGGGGCCGCGTGGAGAAGCGCAGGGCGATTGGGGAATCCCCGGGCGGCAGGCCGGTCCCCGAGGCGCTCTGCTGCAGTGGAGCAGGTGCTGACCGATCTCCCTAAAACCGCGGGAGGGAAGGCGGAGGGGAAACCGGCCGAGCGACCTTGGTAAGCGGCTGGCAGGGCCCAGCTGGCACCTCCCGCCTCGGTAGCTAAACCGCTGCCAGCCCCACTAACTGCGTCCACAGCGGTCGAAGTTCTAATTAGACACATTAGGAAAAGTCATCGGTACAGTGGCCCAGGGCAATTGCTTTGAAGTCATTGTGTGGGCTAACAGGTGGGTTTGTGTCTTGCATTCAAGGGAACATCGGGCATCGTCTAACCCATTGAGACACAGAAGCTGCCAGGAACTTCAGTGTTGATGCAGAAAGAAGCTGGCAATCTCCACAAACACTCCTACAGAAAATCAAGTAAGAAACAGCTTTGTTCAAGGAAGAGCTGCTCACTGGTATTGTCTTTCACTGAACCTGCCTTGGGCTTTCATAGAAGACTTGTGACTTTGCACTTTCCCAGAGATCCATTTGCAAAGTGGCACAAACCTGGAGCAGCCTCCAGGAATCCCCACTGCGGCCCTCTCATTACCCTCTTTGCAGAGCCACTTCTAAATGAACCTGCAGGACCACTCTGCCAGCCACCAGGCATAGGAATGCTCAGCAGATGGCAGAAAGAGCATACTGTATTCCTGCGAGGGGTACTGGCAAAGCCTCTCCGGAGACCTGGAGATGTCTCAACCTTTTTTCTCCTCCTGCTCACCTGAGCCATCCCAGCATGTGACTGAGTAACCAGTCCCTTCTCTCGCCTGCTGAACCTGTACCTTAGGACACAGCATGCTAGTGGTAGTTGCTGCTTGACCCCACTGCTTTTGGACACCCCATCAGTCTTTGTGCTTTTCAAGTGTTTGGGTTTTGTTTGCCTTTTTAAAAAAAAAAAATGTTCAAAACCCATGTAGATGAGGCCCTCAGTGACATGTTTTAGTGGTGGCCTTGGCAGTCCTGGGGTAATGGTTGGCCTTGATGATCTTAAAGGTCTTTTCCAACCAAACTGATTCTATGATTCCTTTTCAACAAGTAGCCAGGCAGCTCTGCTCTGTTGGAGAATATCTCCCACATCTCATGTGCCTCTAAGAGCAGGAGTGATCAGCGCCACAAAACAGCACTCCAGCTGAAAGTACTGGAGTTAGCTGTGTGCAGATCCATCCCACTCGAAAGGGGACATGCAGAGCCCACAACAGATAAACATTGCTCTCTTCTCACTTTGGAAGGATGTTTGTTTGGAAAAGCACTGTGAATGTGTTTGCAGGAGAAAACACTGTAAGCTTTGTACCTTAGGTGGAGCTTTACAAGTCCTTGGGGTGACTGTGGCTGTAATACAGAATAACCAAGTGTAACCAGTGGCAAATCATCTACTTTGGTTTGGAGGCAGCAGTGGTAGACAGAGATTATTCAGAAGCTGCAAAGTCCATTAGAGAGGGCAGAGTAAGAAGCAGAGGGTCCACCTACCCTGAGCACTGTGCCCTGAGTGACAGGCTTCCCTGTGTCCCTCGGTGCCATGGTGCACCCAGAGCTGTGCCCTGCCTGCACAGCTTCACACCAGTGAAGCACCAGCACCATGCACTTTCTGAAGTTACTTCTTCTCAGGTGATGTTTATGATCAGCTACACTCTGTGACATAGCTTGATTGCTGTGGTGATAACTACATGTCTTTGATCTGCAATTCAAAAGAAGTTCAAGCAGAGCAGAATCCACATAATTCAGCCTTCTAAAACTGTAAGCAACTCCCATAGCATTGCTTTCACTTTTCCTTCTGTGTTGGTGCATTCATTCACTTCTGGGTGCACTCCTGAGCTGTAGGTCCCACTGCAAGCCTAGGAAGCTGGGTGTTGTCATGGGGCTGTTGTGATTTTTATCCCATCCTTTTAAATACATGTGCTGATTTTTTCATACTTTCCAAAGAGAAGGACTTAGAAAGATTTTGGTGTTTCAGCCTGCCCAGAGTTTCATCTGGCTATTTTCTGCAAAGCAGAATAAGCTTACTTGGAAGGGCAAGACAAATTAGGTGGCAACAAGGTGAACTGAAATTCAAGGCTAAAAGGACTGATAATGTATTTAGTTTGGCTGAAGGGGAGGCTGTAGCAGTTGGCATGCCAGCCATGTTGATGTTCAGACAGGAGATGATGTATATGGGACAGCACACAGCTGTGCACCTGAGGTAGCGGGATGTCAGCACTACTAAGTACAGTGCTAGACACCCAGTCATCTGAGATGTTTCCTGTCACTCCAAAGGGCAAAGAACCCTTTGTTGCTTTTATGCAGCATGGACTGTACTTAGAAATGAGAAAACCTCAAATGTCTCTACAGCTCACTCTTCTTAGGACTAGAGAAGCTGGAAATGCTTTAGAGCATAATGCAGTATTAGCTCAGTGCTACAAGTCACTGATGGTCAGCAATAAGCTGTCTCTTTTTCTCTCTGATGCTCAGCAATAATCTTTCTCTTTGACTTCAGTGGGACACTTTTGTAAAGCCCTGATCCCATGTCAGTGCCCAGTTACAGCCCCTCAGGCCTCTGGGAAGGGTTATATGCAGATCCAGGTTGCGTCTGAAACTATAGGAGCAAGTCTGGCAAGAAGGCCTCAGGCAGCTGATGTGGTCGGTGAGAAAAGGCTGGCATGCTGAAAGAGGAACAAACCAGATATGTCTAGAAGATAAGCTTTCTGAGAGCACAACATGGCAATTTGGTAATTCTCATTGTCGCTATTACTTGCAGCCCTGTAAGGAGAGTCCAGAAGCTTCAATGTTTTGTCTGACATGGAGGTAAGAACTTTCCCAGATTGCATATATATGCTTAATGGGTTTACCCCTGAACAAATATATGACTCCAAACTGCTTTTGTTATTTTCCACTTTGAGTTGGGAGAAGATTTTGTGATGTTGTTCAAGAAAACACTGCGCACATTCCCGTCCACTGGCCTGCCTAGCCTTCTGGCCTACAGACCTGAATCGTTAAGAGAAATCTTGCAGGCTGAGGTGAGTCAGTGGTAGATGTTCCCTACTGTGGGGCTTTTGCTGTTTATTTCCTATGATTCCCATCTGGAAAAAATAAAAATAATGCCCTTTGCCAAGCCAGTGCAGGAGTTCCTTTACAAAAGAGTTTTTCTTTTGTAAGGCTCTTGAAGTTATGCTTATCTTGCACTCCTGAACAGCAAGAGGCTGTGCAACTCCTCTCCCCAGCACTGCATCCTGTGTTGAGAATTTCCTAGCAGAAGAGTTTGCCCTCTGGCTAAAACAGTGGTACAAAGTTTGTATAAATACTAGGTATACAGTTAAAGAATTACAGGAAGGGCATAGAGTTCCGCATAACTCTTAACAGAGTAAAGTCATCAAAAAGAGCTAATCCTAGGCATGAGGTGGGGAAGCAAGTGAATTTCCAAGAATAATGCTCCAGAGAAGCCAGGTATTTCAAATTAATATGTTCTTTTCTGACACTGAAGTATTTGAACGAAAAGTGTTAAACACACAGTATAGTAAATCAAGTGTAAGTGAAGCACACCAGCTAAGTGGCCTGGAGCAGGTGCCTACCCTTCACCCCTTGCTGCTGCCAATGGATTGCCCTCAGGCAGTGCTGAGCTTGGTGTGCTGCCCTTCGGAGTGGAGGTATTAGGCATGAAATTCAGCAGCACACTCTTGGCAATTGCACCTTCTCTAACTCAGTTTCAAAATGTATTTTCAAAAAATAAGATATTTATTTCAGAGTATCTAGTACCCATCCTCAAAATATATCCAAGAGGAGCCCTGATTTACATCTGGTCAAATACGCTCACCTCTTTTGTCAACAAATCTGCTGGTGGATCCTCATGAAATTCCTATGATCAATAGTGCAACAATCTGGGAGTTTTTTCTCTCCAAAGCATTCTTCGTGCTCTGAAGCTTTCTCTTGGAAGGAATGGGTCTCATAGGTACTTCAGTTATTCAGTTTATTTGAGGTGTTTTATTTATTTACTTTTCTACAGAACAGCTTTTCTTTTTGGTGGTTTCCTGCACCTAGTGTTTTGAGTTAAATTGTCCCAAGATATCACAGACAAAGATCTGTTTTAAGTGCTCTTAACACATTTTATGATGTTGCATTTTGAGCATAGCCCTCTTTCCCCAAAATAAAATGAGGATTTCTGTGCTGATGCTATTATTTTTGTCCTCCCCATGTTCTCTCTCCCTACCTCCACTTCAGATAGAGGAGGACTTTGCTCCAAGATGTGAGTACTGTGGCAGCTTGCTGAAGCCATTCCCTTCCTTTGAAGACATTTGCCCACTGTCACAGGATTATGAATCAGTAAGCTGGTGGGAAAGATTAGCAGAGGTTGGCTGTGGAAAGGCCTACTCTTATGGCACCGCTCTTCTGCCTTTCAGAAGTTTTGCTGTGAACATAATCGAGACCTCTTCAAGTTCATTGTGAATGAGAGGAAGACCTATGGAGGCACCTGGAACATTCTCACTGATGTTGGCCCCCAGAAGACCCATGAGGGGAAGACCCACAAAGGTGTCTGGAACATTCCCATTGATATTGGCCTCCATAAGTCCCATGAGAGGAAGACCCATGAAGGCATCTGGAGTGTTCCCATTGATGTTAGCACCCAAGAGTCCCATGAGGGGAAGACCCCCAAAGATGATGACGGGAGCATTCCTATTGATGTTGGCTCCCATGAGTCCCATGAGCAGAAGACCCATGACTGTGCCAGGAGCATTCCCACTGATGTCATCCCCAGTGAGTCCCATGGCACTGAAGTCGACAGGCTGCTGTCAGAGGAGAGGGTATATGAGAGGTACCATGAAATTACTACAGGGAGAACTGGGGATCTGGTCTGTGTAAGGCATAACAGGTGACTCTAGGGGGAGAAGAAGCATTAAGAAAATGAAACTGCAGCAAGAGGCAATGAGAGAAGAAAAAAATTTGCTTTAGGCAACACAAGTTCACATTCTATCTGCAGCCTCTTGGCTTTTCTCCTATCAGGCTGTGTTAGAAGGTGGGGAGGTATGTACTGAGTAAAGCATTCATTCTACTACTTTCACACATAGTATCTAGAGACAGGTAAAGCCAAAAACATAATTGCAGCTGTGGGTAGGATAATACTCAGGTCTAGCTTTACCCCAGATCCTGAAACAAACCGTGAATTTGTGTTTCTCTATTTTGCTGCATAAAATGTGACCAAGCATTTGGATTCTAGTTTCCAGTAATGAGAACTCTGCAAGTTTAATTTCTACTGGGCTGTTTAGTAGGAGGCACAAAGCTTATACAAATATCCAAGTCTATAGCATAGGCTTAAAGAAAAGTAACTCAGTATACCTGGATGTAAACTGCTAGCTTGCTTGAACATCTTTTGCAGTATTATGGTGTCAGTACCTCATATTATGTACAGAGCATAAACCAAAGTCATTGTCAGACACTGTCAAATTTACAGAAAGCTAGATAAGAAGAGCAGTCAAAGTGTTGGAGATTAGGTGTTTCCTTGATCTTGGAAAGCTCTTCTCTTTCACAGAAAACCTTGGCACACAATCCATTACAATGTTTAGTCTGTTCATTGAAATCTCTGTACAGATACAATTCCTTTTTGGTGATAGTCCATTGACTCTAACTTATATGCAGTTGTGTGAGTGGAGAGAAAAAAACAGATTCAGAAACTTGCATTCCTGTGGAAAGGATATCCAGTGCCTCTAGTTTTCAAAACAGGATATATGAAACATTTCAGGAACACTTTCATTTCTAGGCAGCTGGAGAGACGATCGACCAGACAGTTATTTTTCCAGGCAACAAAGACAGCACGTGCAGCTAAACGTGAGTTTGCATTTCCTTACATATTTGTTATTTATTACAACAATGAATTCAATGGAATTGCTTCTCTATAGTGCTGCCTAACGGAACAGGAAGATTTATACAATAACACATTAGCTCATTGTCAAGTGTGCAATCCCATTAAATTAGATACTACCATATTATATGGCATGAAAAAACAAAAACCAGTTACATTCCCACTGCACTGAAAGTATCTCCTTGCTGTGACTTTCAGTATTTAAATCTGTTTCAACTGAGATGCACAGAAATTTACTTTAGAGAATAATGAGTTGGCAAAGCCAAGCCCTTGGAAGGCATGAACTGCCAGAATTAGGGGGATTAACATTTTGCCTAGTCATGTGAACACTCCACTAAATCCTAGCCCAGTCTGTGAATGACTGAGCAGCCCTTTGGATCTAGGTATAAAATTAAAGGCATTTTGACTAAGAACAGATGAACTAGATTTATAATATGGGCATATCTTCACAGCAGGGTACAGAGGATTTTGTAGCACCAAGGATTTCAGATCATCAGTTCTGCAGAGCGTGGAGCCACGAATGCTATCCAAAGGAAGTCAAACTACATCTTTTTTCATGTCTTTGAAATAGCTGAACACTTTGGACTGTCCTTGTTAGACAGAAAATACCTTGAAACAGACTCCCAGGATGGAGTATTTCAGCCAGAAATCCCCACTTACTCAAGTTACAGCCCCCCTGCCATCGGCACTGCCAGCCCTACCCAATGCACACAAACCTTCCCTTTCCTCTCTAGGTTTAAATGAACCTGGCACAATTTTCTACCAGCTTTCCCTGGAGCCCCCATCACCAAACAGCTGGACGCTGATGCCTGCTGACAGAGCAGCAGAGCCCAAGGAGGAGCCCATCTCCTACAGCATCACCTGCTGTGATTTTACCTCTGTTGGTGGAAAGGCAAGTAGCTGCTGTGGTCATGTCCGACAGGACGTGTCCATGCTCCAGAGCACTGGAGTCTGGTACATGCCTGCCTTTCAAGGGCATCTGGCACAGGACTGCTCTCATCCATTTTATTGTTTCTCTTCCAATCTTAGGTAGTGAAGAATGAATTGCTGGAAAAATACTACAAACATGGGGGGAAATTCCTTACCATGCTTCCAGATGGAACAGTGCAGTTATTGTATCCTTTACGGGGTTCATTGGCCTGCATTAGTCCAGGGTTGTTACTGTAATTTTACATGACTCATAGGCTGCTTTATCACCAAATACGCTGGTCCACTGTTTATATTTGTTTTAACAGTCTGGAAAAAAGCAGTAGTGAAACCACTTACGTAGGTCTTGGTCTGAGGTTCTTCAGATCTGCCAGGAGCTTCCATGAAGGACAGGTACTTGTGCCTTTAATACCCAGCTTAAAAAATGTGATAGCCCAGTGTTCAGACCCACTCCTGTGCTCTGGCCACCCGTGGATGGGCACTGGTGGCTGAGTAGGCTCCCAAACCATTCAGCCCCATCCTTCCCACAGGGACAAACCAGCACATCATTTCCCATCCACAGGGGGCTAAGGTCTCTGTCCTGCAGGCAGGAGTACATAAAAGGTGCACAGACAAACTGAACTTAACAGTGTAACTAAGAGTACTCTTTGAAGAAGTAAAAACGTGTCAGTTTCATGAAAGGACCCCATAGCTTTCAGGCTGCCCTTGCCATTATGTGAGCCAGAACATTTTAAGCCACCCAAGTTATTTTTCCTTACTGTGGCTGACATTTTTTCTGACCCGGGGGTGTATGAAAGTCCACCTGAGCTCTGCCACCAAAGCAAACAGGCTTGAGACTGCTCTGCTCTGCTCTGCTCTCCAGGCTGTGTTTGTCTCAGGGATGCTGCTAGTCATGGAGGTGGCAAAGTGCCATAAGCACATGCTCTTCCAATAGCAAAGTCTTGCTGAAGGGAAACCCCAGTGAGACACAAAATACCTCCTGCTCCAGCCAGGTTTCTGCCCTGAGGGCCTTTTTTCTCCACATTTGTTTTCTTTTTAGCTCTGGGAGGATAATACCTGCCCCTGTTTTCTCTGCTGTTATCCAAGTTGAGTATTTTGACCACTTCACTTTCAATCTTCCACCTCATACTTTCAATCATTAGTGTTGCCCAGGAATGTGTCATTAAGATAAAAACTTGCTAAGCAGTTCTGCCTGGGTTATCAGTTAGAAAACAACAAAAATGTATTCTGTATCTCTTTTGTCAGTGTATACACAGTACTTCAATGTAGCAGAAAAGCAGTGGCAGTGTTCCAGGTAACACTGGCAGCACACCATCATTCCACCTTTTACACAGTGGTGTGGTTAGTGAGTCCATTTTTATACTCCAAAGTAGTGCTCTGAAATATTCAGAATGTAATAATAGACCAGACAAAGAAAGGAGTTACGAACCCCTTACCTGATGACAGCTATCCATCTGGAAATCTAGCAATCATTGTTGTACAGAAGAAAAAATGTCGTGTTTGCATAGTACAGGAAGACAAGCCAAGTTACGCCGAAATACAAGCAATATTTAAGTCTGATGGCAGAAGTACTTGCTATTATCCAAGTGGAACTGTGTGGTATGTTTAAGTTGGTCAGAGCAGTTTTGCTCTCCATTGTGTTTTTTAAATTTCAAAGGGCATAAAGGGTATTTTTAAGAACATGCAAAAATTAAGACAAGTGTAACAGCTCGAGGGCCTGCTCCAGGTGCCTCCCAGAGGGGCAGGGCCACCCCAGCTGTGTCTTGACAAGAGGGGTTAGACCCCAAACTAGCTGTGCCTCAGTCCTGTCCCTCTGTGGAAGCTGCCATGGGGGCTGCAAGGTTCAGAGCTTTGGTTTTCCTCTCTTCTAGGATATACATGAGCATTCAGGGAGGGCAATATCTGGACCAAGCAGGCAGCAGGGTGAGGAGGTGGACATGGCCAAACAGCATCATGTCACCAGGACCCCATGTCCCGCTAAGACCCATCTTCATCTCCCTCAACCGGCATGTGGGGGTCAGGATCCTGGGCCAGGATAAGATCGCTGTTTCCTTCCTTGCCATGGGGCAACAAGCAAAATTCAACGTGGAAACCAAAGTGCAGGTATTTTGAGCTCACAGGTAGCTCCACACAAAGTCACTTTCCACCACAGAAGCAGGGCAGCCAGGGAAGCTCCCATCCATGGGGAAGCATGCTTATTCCACAGTGGGTGCTCCCTATGTTGCCCCATGGTTCTGCCCCCCAAAACAGCAAACAGTGGAGGTGTACCTGTGCTCAGGCCCATGCAGAGAGGGGGCTCAGCTCACAAGCCCTGGCAGCCCTGACTCTTATGTAAGAAGCTGCAGAGTGCAGGAAGCATTCCCAGGTAGGTCTCCACTGTCCCTGCCTGCATCCCTGAGGGTCACTCTGGCTCTGCTGTGGTAAGAAGACCTGTGATCCATGAGGGCAGGGTGTGTGGCAGCTCCCTTTCCTCCACGGGTTCCTGCCACAGAGCAGGTTTGTCTACTGGGGAAAGACCAAAACCCTGAAGCCCTGTCCCGTGCTGCTGCAGGGCTGACACCGCTCACCTCCGCTCCCCAGGTCATCGATGTCCGCCAGCTGCCTTCCCCTACCCTGCTGAGCGAAGACGAGCTCCTGCTGCTTGCCTTCAGGGTGAGGATCCTGCGGCTCTTCGACAGACTGCGTGGATGCTTAAACTTTCCTTCTAGTGAGCAATGGGACAAACTGAAGCCTCCAGCATACCTTATCACACAGACTTTGAAGATCTTACAGCTTTGCAGAAGTTCCGACGTAAGTGATGAGCTACGCAGCTCAATCAGGGCAATAATAAATGCGGAAGTCTGACCAGCAAATGTAGTGTGAAGGCAAAGCAAGCTGGAGATGCTCCCTTGATGCTGCAGCATCTGCACACACTCAGTGAGGTTTTGCCTGCCTGCAGTCCTGCCCTGCTGTCACACAGTGGAAAGGGCAGCCCATGCCCATTCTGCATGGCCCCTCTCCTGGGGCCTTCCCACCTCAAGGTAGGCTGACTGGTTGTTTCAGCCCATGGATGTGGCACAAAGATAAAATCCAATACAGCACAGGTAATTTATAGTCCGTGACAGGTATATGGGTAGATGTTTGCTCAGAAGTCACCCACACAGGCATTGCTCTGCAGTCAGCACTTCTGCCAAGGACATGGCACCAGCAGGATGCCCAGACTTCCCTGGTGCAAATGCTGGATGGCAGCTCAGCCTGCCGCAGGTATAAGACACAGTGGTGCCCCACGCACAGAGAGGCACAAACGCAGTTTGTCCAAGGCAGTCAAAGGTCATTGCCTTGGCAACATGTGCGTGGGTGCCAGGGGCAGAAAGCTGTTAATGCGCACAGCAGAGAGCACAGAGAAGCCGAAGTCTCTTGGCAGCAGCTCGTAAACAAACCAAGGCAGGGGGAAGGCTTTGCTGCAGCGGGCACCCTATGCTTCCTTCCCACCATTAGCCCAGTGGCTGTGAGCAGAAAGAGCAGAGGTGGTGGGGCATGGACCCCTCATGAAGTGGTTACCTCAGGCTGGCCCTTGCCCCAGCTCCCAGCAGTTGGGATGTTTGAGGAAGGTGCAGTGCCATAGGAATACCCGCTGCACCAGGACACTGCCCTGGGTGCCACAGAGCAAACAGCTCAGGCTGCCGTGTACAGCATCCGACACGGGGACACCTTGCAGCCTTCCGACCTCTCTCATGGAGAGGGGCATACGGGGAACAGGCACTGTCAAAGGAACAGCTCCTCAGCCCCAGAGCTGCCCTGGCTGGTGCAGAAAACCTTGAACATAAATCTGCCAGGGCCATGTGAGATCAGGGCACACTGGAGACACCAGGGGAGCAGGGTGATGCTGGGGGAGGGGTTCCTCACTGTCCTGCCTTTTACAGGTTCTCCAAACACAAGTAAAATGAGTTTTACTCATCCACAACACTAGTAGGAAGTTGCACAGTAAATGAGTCAAAAAAAAATTCCAATTTATGTCAAATTAGGCTCTGGTTAAACAGACTATTCTAAATGTACAGATTGGGAATTTAAGTCTACCAGTCCAAGACAGATATTACTACTTCATGTTTGTGACCAGCATACAAGCTGTGTTAATAGCACTGCTAACACCATGTGGAAGGGGCTCACACCGTGCCACCATAGCCAGGCAACCACACACAGTGCCTGCCAGCCTCCAGCACCTTGAGAAACACTATGTCCCCAGGAGAGGGGCAGTGGTGGGACTGCTCCTGTTCACATCTGGGCTCACCTTGGTCTCATCCAGGCGTGCCAGGCCTGGGAAAGGGCAGAAACTCAACATTCAGCAAAATAACCAGGGTTTAGATCCACGCCAAAGAGTGTAACGCAACCCACTGGTAAAAACTGCCTTCTAGAATTACTGGAGGTGGCAACAGCACACGTGCACCCCCAGCTGCCCTCGCCTCCCCATGCCCAGGCAATTCCAGACTTCCTCAGTCACGGAGCAAGGTACCAACCTCCCGTGCCACAGGGCCCAGCCCGAGCAGCATCCTGTGCCACTCAGCCCATCTCCTGTGCAACTCTGCAGGCTCAGCTGCGGTGGCTTGGGTGACAATCTCTGATCAACTATCTTCTAGATTCTGAATCTTTGCTTTAGAAAGATGAAGATCACACCTAGGAGATTAATTTTGACCTGCTATGCCATTTTAAGTCCATTTTCTAGCATGACTGCATCTGATTTACACCAGCATGAGACTTGAGCACAGATCTCTGCTGCGAACAGCTTACCTGTAACGTCCTGTTTTTCTACACTCGCAGTGAGTGGGAAATGAGACCCATTTTTTGTCCTTCTCTAGTCTGCATCCAGACCTGTATCAGAGAATCATAGAATAGTTAGGGTTGGAAAGGACCTTAAGATCATCTAGTTCCACTGGAGAACCTCCCGTATGAAGATAGGATGAGAAAGTTGGGGCTGTTCAGCCTGGAGAAGGCTGTGTGGAGACTTCATAGCAGC
>JANRGW010041645.1:15450-31823 GCA_024733675.1 Psilopsiagon aymara | reverse complement strand
GCTCTCTTTATAGCAGGGTTTTATAAAGCCATAACAAAGCAAATGCTTTCTCTTCAGGGGGTTGACTCTGCGAACACGTTCTGGCTCTTCATATTGCTTCCAGCATCTCTTCCTCGGCACTTGGCTTCGGTGGCACATGTCAGCTCGCTGCAGGCAAGAGCAGAACTGAAAGCAGAATGTGGCCAAGAAGACACAAGCTCTTTAAAGGGCCCTTTTTGCCTTTCTAACCACTCACACACGCACCGAGCAGTGTGAGAGGGTGGGGAGGGCTGATATTTTTAGGAGCTATATGAGAAAGTGCTCCAAGAATGCGACTGAACAGCGGAGGGGGAATGCTGAGGGACAGCAAATACTCTCTCCTTCTGCATGGATTGAAGAGGCATAGACATCTCCTAGTGCTAAACATGAAAACAATATTATTCTTGTATTACCATGTCCTAAAGCAGCTAAAATGGGTGTACAAGGGGGGGCATTCCCCCCTCCAAGCACTGGCTCGGCCGCAGCACACAAAGCAACAACCAAAAGCTGTGAGTAAGTTGTAACCAAGTAAGTTGTTCTCCTGCAAGAAGGGGAGAGATCTCCACAACCCCGGCCTATGTTTGGATTTACTAAGCAAAACTCCAGGGCCTATACAAACACAACCCACAAAGGATAAAGAGCCCTCTCGCAAATGGAACGGGCTAGCGGCCAAAACGCTCCCTTGGAAAGGACAAGTGTAAGGATGAAGGCAATAAAGGTGGCCAGGAACACAGAATCATGGAATGGTTTGCTGGAAAGGACCTTAATGCTCCTCCAGCTCCAAATCCTGCTATGGGCAGGGACACCTTCCACTGGAGCAGGTTGCTCCAAGCCCCCTCCAACCTGGCCTAGAGCCCTGCCAGGGATGGGGCAGCCACAGCTTCTCTGGGCACCCTGTGCCAGCGCCTCAGCACCCTCATAGGGAAGAACAAGGCCAGGATGGACACAGGGGCGTGAAGCAAGCTGCTCTAGTGGAAGGGGTCCCTGCCCATGGCAAGGGGCTGGAACTGGAGGAGCTTTAAGGGCCCTTCCAACCCAAACCAGGCTGGGATTCTGTGATGAGGCAGCTCCAGGTTAAGAGCTGTGGTGCTGAGAGCAGCAAAGTCACCAGACTTTAAAGGACAGTTAGAGTGCCTCTTGCTGTCAAAGTGAGGTCAGTTCTGGAAGTGCCTGAAGAGTGCTTAAATCACCTCCTACATTTAAACTCAGGTGTGTGGGATGAGGCTGAGGATGCGCTTATTCCAGCAACAAACAAATCTTACTGTTAAACAAGCAGAGTAATTATGATGGAGGGAGAGCGCTGGATCTCACAGAGCAGCCAACCCTGCGCTGGCTTAATTACACAGGTCAGGGATCTGCCCTTATCCGAGCAGCCCAAGCCTTCCCCAGCATAAAAACACTTCAGGGTCTCTCTACATCCTATTCAGTGGGGACCTGATCGCTCCCTACAACTGCCTGACAGAAGGATGGAGCCAGGAGAGGGCTACTCTTTGCTCCCAAGGGATGGGACAAGAGGAAACAGCCTCAAGGTGGACCAGGGCAGGTTTAGATGGAGCTGAGGGGCAATTCCTTCCCCAAAGGGTGCTCAGCCATTGGAACAGGCTGCCAGGGCAGTGCTGGAGTCACTGTCCCTGCAAGTGTTTACACATGGCGTAGATGAGGCCCTCAGTGCCTCATCTTTTCCAACCCAGCTGGTTCTATTCTATTCTCTGCTTCCAATGCATGTAAAAGCTAGTAGAGAAAGAACCAGACGAGCTGTCAGTCCCAATGCTCCCTAAAACAGAGAGCAGGAAAACAAACCAGGACTGCCTGCATGTGACTCCTGAGGCCCTAACAAGCAGCTCTGTTAAAACCCAAGAGCAACCCACTGCAAAGCCCTCGGTTTACTTGATCTTGCAGAGCATCAGGAGGATTCACTCATTCCTTAAAGCAAGATTTAGCTGCTCATTCACTACCGCCTATGCCTGGTATGTACATACATGTGCTCAGATTTATGTCACATTTAGGCAGGATAAATCGCTTCAATAAATTCTATTCTGAAGAACAGGCAGAATAAGCAGCTGATTGGATACTGGGAGCACGTTCCCATTCCTCTTCCTGCAGCGGCACTACAGTATTTCACTGCTTTGATGAGTTTCAGCATGTTGGGAACAGCAAGGTGAAGGGAAGAAATGCAGACAGATTACTGAAGCGTGCTTCCAAGTTCTGTCAGCACAGCCCTGACAAGCTGCTGTGCTCTCAGGGAGAGCTGAAAAGCCATTTTCAACCCAAATACACTGTGCTCCGAGAGCCTGTGTGTGTTTTCTGTCTCTTTTGCCTTATTAACTCATGCAAACAACATCTAGGCTGGCTGGAAAAGAAGGGAAGCTGATGCCACACTTCACAGCAGTCTCGAGTGTGTGTTGTGCTGATAATCAGGCACCCCTTGGAGCTTGCACGGGGTATTTAAGAGTACAGATTTCCTGAAGCCTACTTGTATAGAGCAGTGTTCTCAACGGGAGCAACTCCTCTGGAGCAGGCACAGCATGAGAGAAAACAGAATAAACATGAGCTTCGCATCCAAGAGAGCATCTGCTCTGCTGTGGAACTCAGTCCCACCTTCAACCGCAGCTTTAACTCCTCGTCAAAGCAACTGCAGCATCACAAGGCGATGGTTGTGAAGAGGGACACCAAAGGCCACACTTGACCAGTCATGCAGCACTGCTTATCAGGAGTGTCAGTGCTAACAGAGCTATGACAGCTTCTTCCTGAAGTTAATCTCCTCCTTGATTTGTTGGGACATCGCCTCTTCCTACCCCTAGCATGGAGATAAATGAGAATGTCCTGTGGAGCAGTTCAGGGCATGCCAGGATGCCGGGCTGACACTGAGCTGACACAGGAGGAACATGTTGTGACAGCTTCCAGGAGACAAGGGGCTCTTATCATGACCCGGCTTCAGTGTGTGCTTGAGCCCAGAACCCTCACTCTGCGCTGGGCTGCACCCCCAGAGCGTGAGCAGCAGTGCTCTGTGATATCCCCCATGGTCCTGCTCCAGCTCTGGGACATCAACATAAGAGGGACACAGAGCTGTTGGAGTGAGGCCAGAGGAGGCCACGGAGCTGCTGAGAGGGCTGGAGCAGCTCTGCTATGGAGCCAGGCTGAGAGAGCGGGGCTGGGGCAGCCTGGAGAAGAGAAGGCTACTGAAGGGGAGACCTCAGAGCAGCTCCAGTGCCTGAAGGGGCTCCAGGAAACCTGGAGAGGGGCTCTGGACAAGGGATGGAGGAACAGGACAGGGGAATGGCTTTAACCTGCCAGAGCGGGACAGAGATGAGCCCTTAGGCAGAAGCTCTTCTCATCCAGACTGAGCTGCTCATCAGATCCTCTGTTTGCAATGAAGAACTTGCCTGGGCCTGGGCTGGGGAGAAGTGATTTTACTTACCTCAAGAACCAAAATTTCCCCTTCTTTCCAAGTTTCATTCTTCCTGCAGCTATTCAAGCCAGCCCATATGCTAGTGTCCCCATGGTACATCAGTCCATAAACTGAAGTGGTCCCAAAGCATGTTAACTAAGCCATTAAGAAAAAACTAAGCCCATTATCCCAGTCTAGACAGACACCTAGGGGTAATATTTTAAGTCCCTTAAAAGGAATGAGACATATTACATGCATCAACAGCAGCAATGAAAGAGCAGCCTTCCTGAACAGGATTTCCCCCAGGAAGTGTGTTGGCACCTCATGGAACCCATTTGACAAACTTCAATTTGGAAACAGTTTAGGAAGAGACACAGGAAATGGAGTTTTGAAAGCACATTTAGGGATCTTTTCAATCCAAGATGCTCCTTATCCTTCCAAATGCACTAGTTTGGCTTCTGAGATATGCCCATAGCTACAGGACAAGCCATGGGTATGGCTGGCAGCTTGATGCCACAGGAAAGGCCACAGTCAGACTCTTCATTGCCTTTAGGAAGTTACCTACAGCTACACTTCCATGTTACCACAAGTATCTTACACCTGAGTGTAGGTTCGCTAACAGCAGGATCCAGGTACAAGCAGCACAGGGTTTGTGCTGCTGAAGCCCTTACAGACTGTTCCAGCTGAGTCCCGGACAAGCAGCTGAGCTCTGGAGCAGCCTCAAGCCACGATTTGTAACTCTGAGTCAGGCCTCTCCTACCCTGCCAAAGCCACAAGCAACTGGCACCTCATCCCCTCTGAGGATGCTGCTGGGGCTCTTACCCTCCTGCGTCCAAGTTGATGGTGGCCTAAAGGGGCTATAAAAAGCCTGGAGAGGGGCTTTGGACAAGGGATGTAGGGACAGGCCAAGGGGAATGACTTTAACCTGCCAGAAGGGAGATGGGGATTTGCTCTGAGGCAGAAGCTCTTCCCTATGAGGGTGCCCAGAGAAGCTGCAGCTGCCCCATCCCTGGCAGTGTTCAAGGCCAGGATGGATGGACACAGGGGCTTGGAGCACCCTGCCCCAGTGGAAGGTGTCCCTGCCTGTGAAGGGGGTTGGAACTGGATGAGCTTTAAGTTCCCTTCATCCCAAACCCAGCTGTGGTCCTGTGACACTCCCTAGCCATTAGCTCTGCTGAATGTTGGGGGATAGAGCTGCTATGAAAAATGCTCTAAAAATAAGGCCCTATTGTACTTGCATGTGACTGTTGTTCCTTCAGGAATGCTGGTGCCTGACACTCCTGTCCCTGGGCCTTGCAGGAGAAGATGAAATACTTCACATCCCATCGAGCACTTTGGCATAAGCTAAAATAGTTCTGCTTCACATTGCCAGAGCAGGTCCAGCCTCCAGCACAAGCACACTTACTGGTACACCAGTACAAGCACGTTAGCCTTAGGATTTATAGGAATAAACCATAATTTAACATTAATGCAACCACAAAATTAAAGCTCCAGGTTGCACCAACTATGAGACAAACCCCAGAGAGCTGCAGAGCAACCTCCTAAAGATAGGCTTAAAGAAGAGAAAACCAAAGCTTGTTCTGCTAACTGACATCTCTCTCTTGCTAAGATTTACTCACCTGGATGGACCTGAGTGAAGGATGAGCTGCAGAATGGGTTAGAAGAAAGAAAAGTGCTATAGATGGGGACATAAAGAGAAAGGGCTTGCCCTGGGAACTGACTGCAAGTTAAGAGTGTCAAAGGGGAAGAAACAAAAGCGCTCCTCATTTCCCCCTCCTGATTTTCAGCCTCCAAAAGAACAACCAATTGTCAAAAGGGGCATTTTAGGGAATTTCAACCTCAGTTTTATATGGCTGAGTTATGGCTGGAAGGAAGGGGATGGGCAACACCTTCTGCAGGCAAAAAGAGGACACCCGCATGGTTCAGTGCATCGGCCCTGTCCCATCTCACTGCAGGACACGTACTGGCACAGATTACAACTGGTTTACAAAGTACACTTTGCAATCAGGTGTAAAACCCATCACAAACACAAGCCTCAGACCTGCAGGAGCAAGTTCAAGCCAAGACGCAACTAAATCTAAGGTGTCTTTCAAGCAACAGGCAATAGAGAACATGTTTGCAATTCTCCCAGGGTATTGAGTAGGGTAAAGAGTGGAGGATCCAGGGACTTCCATAGGGAGACTCCAGGGCTCAGCAGGCAGCAGGAGGAGAGGCAGAACTGGATCACAAATGACGTTCTTACAATGAACCCCCAAAAGAGAGAGGTCTTTGTCACCTGGGTACTGCTACACCAATGGCAGGCAGAGCTCCTTCTTGTTCCACTCCCTGTGCTCCTCACTACGTCTACTTCAGCACTTTCATGAAAAAAAGAAAGCAAAACAGAGGTAGGAGTTAACTTTTGATGAGCCCGAGCTCCATGGGATTCATTCCGGGAGACTAATGAGTGGCAAGGCCATCCCAGCTCCATTTGGATAACTTGGGTGAGACCTGGGAGCCATGCCAGGCGCATTAACAACCCAAGCCGCAATACAAACAAGCTTATTCACACACAAATAGTGCTCAAGACACCAGCCCAAGCCCCAAGGACGCTGCTACTGGGAAGAGGAGATAAACCCACAATAAATTAGATCATTATAGATGGCTGCACAGAATCTGTGCTGTGGAACACATCTGACTACAGGAGAAGATGCAGGAGCGCAGGCAGACTCCAGGCAGAACAGGGAATTGCCACTGGGAGCTGGAATGGGAAGAGAGGTTGGATTCAATCAAACCCCAAACTGCTTTTTGGGAAGGCCAAGGGAAAAGCAGTCAGGCTGAGAGCCATTTCCACTCTGTTAGCCAAAAAAAGAGAAGGAAGCACAAGGCACTGCCCCAGGCTCGCAAAAATAGCCCGAGATTTGCCACTAAAATGCAAGGAAGGAAACATGTTGCTTGGAGAGTGTTCCAGGAAAGGCTCTTTATTATTTGTCTAAGTGCAGCCATTAACAGCTCTGCCTGCAGCTTCCTGCCCAGCCACATGAATATTCAGCACACAGTGCTCTGAACAAGCTGGGAGCAGCACCCAGAAAAGGCAGGAGGGGAACCCAGCATCAGGTTGGGGTTTAGTGTTGGAGCTGCCTGCACTACCCTGGATTAACACGGGAAACTGCAGTGATGATTCAGAGCATCAGAATCCATCAGAAAGTGGGCTAAAAACAAACATGGCAAGTTCTTCCTTAAAACAAAAAACCCACCCAGAAACCACAAGTCACTTGAACATTCAGGCTTCCTTAGGCAGGGTTTGTTCTCCAAGACACAGGGCTCCCTGCCCAACCTGCTTCTCCATGCTTTGTGAAGTCAATTGGCACCTCATTTCCACTGGTGACTCTCCCAATTAAATTAGGTGCCTGCAGGGAGTTAGGAACAGAGCCTGTTCTGCACCTTTGGGTGCCCAGAGCTCCATCTGACTACCAGCAGCTATTATACGCCCAAAGCCATTGCAAAAGGTGTTAAGCTTTACAGGGAGAGGCCACCACGGAGCTTAGTGCAGGCTGCTGTTAGTCCTAGGCTTTGCCTTTAAAGTTATTTTGGGGTGTGAAAGAAGGAGGGAGAATGTTTGCTTTGTAACCAGAAAGCTACAAGAGAGCTTAAAATTGTCATCTGGGAAAGAGAGCCAAAAGTCAGCGCTGTAAAATCTGCTATAGAGGCATAACACCCTTCTGCTTTATAAGCTTGATAAAGCAAACCCAACTGTATAAACTGGAATATTGGCAAGGAACCGACTGGAAGTAAATCTCCAACAGACAGACAGTATTTAACAAGTCATTACAAGTTAACCTACAGCACAGGGTGAAAGCAAAGTCCAACCCTTTACCATCTGACTGTACCTTTCTGGGTGTTCAGCACTGCTCCAAAGCTTAGGGAGGATCCACTCCTCACGAGCATCCCCAAAGAGCTGGAATACATCAGAGATGCGCTACACTCTCACTCCTCCCTTGCAAGAGCCTTAAAACCTGCCCCAAAGCAGCACATCAGCTATGAGTGACTTCAGTGAGGCCAGAAATGCTTCTCCCCAGCACTGAGAGCAACAACTCCCTTTGCCTGAGAGCTCCAGCCAGCAGAAGGCTTCTCCCAGCCCAGCTCCCACCAGTCCTCCCAACCACACGACTTCCACTGTTTATAAGCCTCTTATAAACAGTAAGGAGTTGACTGTAACCATAACAAAGACTGCCATGAAGAGGATAAAAACCATCATAGACGATCCATTGTCCAAGAACCTCCTCGCACTGGCCAGCCTCCAGATCAGATCTGGCCTCCTGCTTGGACTTCAGAGCAAGGTGTTGAAGAGTCTCATGTCATCTCAGCAGAGCTGGGCCCCAGCTGAGCCACGGGACTGCCTCTACATCACAGGCAGCACAGAAAGAAGGAAAATGGAATCACAGAATGGCTTGGGTTGGAAGGGACCTTAAGATCATCCAGCTCCAACCCCCTGCCACGGACAGGGACGCCTCATTGCAGACTGTCACTCAAGTCTCTGCTAACCTGGCCTTGTACACTGCCAAGGATAGAGCATTCACCCCTTCTCTGGGTACCCTGTGCCAGTGTCTCACCACCCTCACAGTAAAGAGCCTCTTCCTTATATCTAACCTGAGATATCTGTGCAGAACATCCTGATGGAAAAAGCAAGTGAGACCAAGCCCAAGGAGTTTGAATGATGCAGAACTGTCTTCAGAAGGTTCTTCTGCTCAGGGACATCGACCTGAGGGACACTACTCAGGTGCCTTGTGAGCACTTCACAGGGTTCTGAGGTGGGAGAAGGCCAGATCTCACTGCCTTACCAGCACACATCCTCCTGCTCCTCCTTTCACGGCCAGATTCCTGAGAGAGAAGTAGCTGCTGCTCTCCAAATACCTCCTTCAAGTTACCCGTGCCAAACACCATCCAAGCAGCCGTAGCTTGGCAAAACATGCTTTAACACAGGCAAGGTTTCTCCTTAGGTGCCAAGCATCAGATTTCTGCTAGGAAAAGGCATCCATCCAAACGGTTTTGAAGTCTTTGATTCACATGAGACACAATCCAACACAAACCAGCAAGTCAGCAACTTCCCCAGGCAAAAAGATGGAGAAAGACCACCTCGAAATCATCATCCAATCCCTCATATGCCAAAGGTCTTCCTCTGCTAGCTGCTGGGAAGCAAAGATGGGCTCTACAGATGTCCCTAAGGTATTTACACTAAGGGACAATGTGAGACCAACCTGCAAGACCACAACAGAGACAGAGCAGCACTTAGATGGAGCAGCCCCAAGCAAAAAGCTTTTCTCTCCTCTTTTAACCCACAACCACCCAAACCCTTGCAGCCCACAGAGGCTCCGAGCAGAGATCACCAGGTAGGAAATGCTTCTGTAGCTGCTTCCAGCAGCTTTGAGTCTGCAGCACAACACAGAGCAAAGAGATACTCCAAGACACACGCAGGCAGCCTCTGGATCTTGGCACTACAGCTCTTGGGTCGCTCCTTCATTAATGGTGATACATCTTCAGCTCTGTGCTTCTTCACAGCAGGGCAAACATATTGCAAGAAAGCTACTTCAGGAGAGAGGAATAATTCAAGTTTAAGGAAGGAAGGAAAAACCTAAGAGACTCACTGCTTCTTCCTGAGGAGAGATAATGAGAGCCATGACAAGCCATAGAGAATGCACTATTTTAGCTCGGAAATGCACTAGAAACCAGAGCTCCACTCCCAGAATCATTTAGCCTCTTCAGAGCCCTTGTTTCAATGAAAGTGAGGGGTAAAAACCTGCTGAAAACAGGATGTAAGAGCCCAAGTCAAACTTAGGCATATTTTCCCAACAACAGGGTGCGAGGGGAAGAGCAAAGTCAATGCTGAGTGGAGTTCAGCACAGAAGAGGCTCTTCTGTAAGCGGCTACCTATGGATAAAGTTCTTACCAATGAAATAAAGTAACCAAAATAGCACCAGTGGGAGAGGGGCCAGAGAGACCTGAAGCTCCTGTACGTGTGCATGCCCATAAAGTAGAAATATGTTGTCCCCACCTTGTTATTATTTACATCCTATTTGGCCATTTCTATTTATTTAGCATTCCGAGGCACACACGTTTTACAGTGTCATTACTTGATATGTGAGCCCTAAAATCAGAAGGGAGCAAGAAATATTCCAAATCTAAGCAATGTCTAGAAATGTGGGACATTATTGTGAGTTGTTTAACTCAAGCTGCATTCCGCCTTGGAATGATTGTGGTTTAGCACTGAACACAGCAATGATTTCCTGGATAACTGACATAATTCACCCTGAAATCTTGCACAGATGAAGGATACAGCAGCCTAAAGGTGGATCATACACACAGGCACACTGTGTGCATTGAAAAGACAGAGCTTTCCCAAAAGCAAAGGAAAAGAAAGCGATGTGGAGTAGAAATGTGAAGAACATCCACACGAACGGGGCTTGGAGCAACTTGAACTAGTGGAAGGTATCCCTGCCCATGGCAGGGGGTTGGAACTGGATGAGCTTTAAGGTCCCTTCCAACACAAACCAGGCCAGGATTCCATGAAAACATACTTACTCACTAAAACACTGCCAACATGCTCAGGCTCATGTTCCAAAAGCCCCAAACAATCACGTTTTGTCATGTTCACAGTGCACGTGGCTGGGTCAGAGCATGGATCTGGATGATGAGCAATGCTCACTCTTACATAAACTCTCCAGGTTTGTAGCAGTGTTTCTGCCATGTAGAAACTTCTAATCCCATTGAGGCTATAGATAAACCTCCTCAGCCCTGTTTCTATACACTAGATCTCCCCTGTGCTGGAGGATGCTCCACTCTGCTTTCAGTTTTCAGGAGCCACCAGTTAATTCCAGGAGCCCTGGCACACAGATGCTGTCAGCCCTGGTGACAATCTGCCTTTGGTTCTCACCTCCCCATCCAGCTCAACTTTATCAACACTCCAAACACAAAATAAAGGCACTATTCCTACCACGGAAAGAGCGGAAGGAGCAGGGGCTGCCAGAGCCTCCCTTCAGATCCCACTGCAAAAAGAACAGAACAAGGTAAAGGAAAAACTCCGTATTTCACTGCAGGATTCAACTGGCAAAGCTTTTCCCCGCTGCACACAACCTCCTTCAACTTCTGCAGCTGCAGTTCAACCTCCTTTTCAGAGCTCTGAAGGATTTTCCAGCATCTCCAGCCCTGGACACGACCAGAAACGGGTCTATTTTAAACACTGCCTGCTTTAAATGATGGCAAGCATTAACTGCTTCGTGAGCTGAACATTTGCTCCCTTCTTCACAGCACACTCAGCACCAACAAGAGATTTTTTGGCACAAAACCCCAAAAGCTGCATTCTGCTCCAAGCCTGCTTAACTCACTTTGGAAACAGTTAAAGGGCATAAGACAGTTTGGTACAGTCACTTAAACAGGTAGAAATACACTCCTTTGGGCACTGCTTATTCCCTGCCAAGTGCATTTGGCCAAATCTTTAATATACTGAGGTCTGAAAAACTGCTTTTTATGATTATTCTCATTATTTTACATAGTAATAATGGCATCCAGAGCAAGATCTCTACCAGCTAGGGCTGAAAACATTGTTATAGCACACAAAAAGCTGTGCAAGAGCTCTGCTAACAGCAGCACCTCCCCAAAGGGCAGGGAAAAGGTAACTCTGCAGCTTTATTCTCTCTGGAACTCCAGACACAGAATCCCAGAGTGGTCTGGGGTGGAAGGGACCTTAAAGCAGGGGCACCTTCCACTAGAGCAGGGTGCTCCAAGCCCCTGTGTCCAACCTGCCCTTGAACACTGGCAGGGATGAGGCAGCCAGAGCTTCTCTGGGCAACTTGTGTCAGCACCCCACAACCAACTTGCATTTCATCCTTAAGGAGCTGAAACACCCTTTTCCTATGGGAGTATGGGAAGAAAACATCTTTGCAGAGCTCCTCTTGCAGGGATTTTTCAGTGGCTGGGGCTCACAAAGAGAGCTCAGAGCTCTGCAGAGCTGCAGTGGGTAGCACAGCCCATTGCTGGCACAGGAGCTTTGTTTATTCATGAACCATCTTGCAAGGGCTGGCACCACATCTCTACCACTGCTTTCTTCCCTCACACCAGGTTGGGACATGGGAGCAGCATTCCAGACCGCTGCAGGGTCCCCATGAGAAAGCTCCTGCAAGAAGAGAGGCAGCGGATTCCAATCCCCGTGCTGCTCCCCCAGGAGCCAAGTCACAGAATGCTTTGGGTTCCAAAGGACCTTAAGCTCATCCAGTTCCAGCTCCTTGCCATGGGAGAGACACCTCCCACTCGAGCAGGTTGTTCCAAGCCCCATTCAACCTGGCCTTGAACACTGCCAGGGATGGGGTAGCCACAGCTTCTCCAGGCACCCTGTGCCAGGGCCTCAGCACCCTTGGAAGAACTTCCTTATCTCCAACCTGAACTTCCCCTGTTCCACTCTGAACCCATCACCCCTTGTCCTGTTGCTCCAGTCCCTGATGCATCTCCCTTTCAACATCCTTGTAGCCCCCTTCAGACACTGGAAGCTGCTCTGAGGTGCAAAATGTGTTGCTTTCAGCAAGGAACTTCAATACGTGGCTGCTGTCGCCTGGGAGCTTAGATCTGTGCTTGTCTCAGTATGGCACAGCAGCTCCCGCTCACCTACAGCAGCAAAAGGGTGATGTGGAGGTAGGAAAATCCATCCCAGCCAACTTGGCCTCTCACTGGCAAAGAATTTAGAAGGAAGAGGTGCAAGCCAGAAAAACCCCACTCTGTTAAAGCATTAACCTGCATTAAGATCCGGTTTCTTCTGGGTGAAACCACACTGTGCTGGAGCTGGTTTTGGCGCTGACTTCATCATGTTTCAAAAGCAAATGTCAAACAAAGACCTACAAAGGCTACTGAAGGCCTGGCCTGCGCAGCAGCACGTGCCCCACCAGGTGTGTGTGGGGAAGAAAAAGGCAAGAAGCCTCTTGGAAGATTGTGAAATTGAACGTCAGAGAAGGAATTAAGCCAAACTCCCACGAGCCAAAACACGCTGTAAATACCAGCTCCGAGGACGGAGAACAAACCCGAACGCATGAACATCAACCACTGGCTTGGAGAGGAACCTCTGTGGACACCAGCACCTCCCAAGGAAATCCTGGGGGCCTTCAGCACTAGTGCGCTCCACAGCCTGGTCCTGTAGCTTGTCCACCTGCACGTGCATGGCTTGGAGGAGGGTTGAGGACATGGAGACAGCCTCAGGCTCCTGTCCCAGTGCTTTGCTGGCAGAATAAGGCCACACACTGGTTAAATCCTGACTTTTAGGATTCAAAGAAGCAGAGAAGGAGCAGAATCAAGAGATTTGCTAAAGACTATGAAGACAGGCTGAGAGCTGGGGTTGTTTGGCCTGGAGAAAAGAAGGCTCCTTAAGGGGAGACCTTAGAGCAGCTCCAGTGCCCAAAGGGGCTCCAGGAAACCTGGAGAGTGGCTTTGGACAAGGGCCTGCAGGGATGGGACAAGGATAATGGCTTAACCTGCCAGGGGGGAGACTGAGATGAGCTATTAGGCAGAAGTTCTTCCTTGTGAGGGTGGGGGGACCCTGGAACAGGTTGAATGGAGAAGCTGTGGCTGCCCCACCCCTGGCAGTGTTCAAGGCCAGGTTGGACAGGGCTTGGAGGAACCTGCTCCAGTGTGAGGTGTCCCTGCCTGTGGCAGGGGTTGGAAATGGATGAGCTTCAAGCTCCCTTCAACCCAAACCAGTCTGGGATTCTGTGACTTCAAGTGGAACTCACCAGGAATTCCTATGTAGGAATTCATCAGCCAGACAAAAAGATGTGACAGTTATTGTGATGCAAAGGCTGATTAAACTCTCAGGTTTGTATTCCAAAGGAAGCGAGGCTATAAATGTGCTTTTGTTTCAGTCTTTATAGGCAGCTTCCTACACACCTCTGCACAAAACAAAGCCCTTTTCCAGCTCCCCAGGGAAACCCTGCCCCTGGCTTACATCCTTGCTCAGCCTACACAGCGTTCACCCTCTGCATTACAAGTTCCTTGAAACCAAAACCAAGAAACTAGATTAAAAGGGGGGGGGGGGGAATACTTAATGAAGTTCCAGGAAGCAACAGGTCCCCAGGCCTATCTTCTCCCAACATTTCCTCTCAAAATACTTCGTAGCTGGCTGCTAAATGAGGGAAGAGCAGTTTTGGGGGTCTGGCCTCAACTCTTGGTGCTAGGAATGTTGAAGAAAGAAGGGAAGGTCAAAAAAGTGCCCCAAGAAGGGACTAAGGATAAATAAACCCAAACAGAATGTGAGAAAGCCCCACATTCGATGCAGCAGAACATGAGTCCAGAACCAAACCCATCCCTGAGATCCTCTGCTATCACATGCTACAAACCCCAGAACCATAAGGCTGCCACAACTGAAGCCTTTTACTAACCCAGTTTAAAATGGATTCACCATCAAGAGGCAGCAATTGGTTCCGGATGAGGATGTGCCAGTTCCTCCTAGCTGCCTCACCACATGAAACCAGCCCAAGTAGGATGGAAGGAGAATTTGGTTTCCTCCTCCGAACCATCACCCATCCACTTCCTCTCTCAAACTTCCCCATCTTTCCAAACAGGAGAGGGGGATCTTCCACCTGCCCCATGCCACATCCACAAACTCCCTTTGAGAACAGCGCTTCCAAGTTGTGCCAGACTAGGAACCAGCAAGCGGCTTAAAACGAGTAACATCACTCGCAATGTACCAAGGTGGGCTCAGCAAAGCTCAAGAGCAAGTTCATTTTCATCCAACACCTCCACAAATCACAAAGAGAGGGAAAGAAATCCGAGCACAAAATACATATGGTGGGAAATGCTGGAGAAAACTGGGAACTAAGGAACCTTGGGCAACAGAAATACAATCAATAAGTAGAGATTAATGTTAGAAGTTCCCCTCAACAGGGAAGAGTTAAGCTACAGCAAAAGACAAATGGCAAGTGGGAAGTTGACTGTGTTCACCAAGTTTGTGCAAAGCTTTTCCTCCCCCTAACCCGAGCAGACAGAGAGCAGGGAAGGGAAGTCCTGCTGCAAAGCACAGCCAGCTCCAAGCTCTTGGGTATCAGAAGGATATTGGCAAATTGGAAGGCATTCAGGAAAATCCAGTGAAGCAGCTGGAGGGATTGATTTACAAGGAAAGATTAAAATAACTGGAGGCCTGGCTTGGCTAAGCAGTAACTGAGGTGGCCATGATGATGTTTTACAGTTAGTTGACAGGCAAGTGGCAAAAAGCGGAGGAAGTGTTTAACGCTCCCCACTTAGGCAGAACCAAAGCACTGGCAGGTATTTAGGGCAACTCATGGCTGTCTTCAAGCTCTCAAAGCAGTGAGGTCTATCGGGTACTAAAATAGCTTCCCACTTTTCACTTCCCAAGCAGCTTCTAGGAGCAGAAAGAACACACTGAGAGAAGCCCAGGAATCCCTACAAGCCTCCCAGGTTGATTCCCAACACCCTGAACCCACACCTTCGCATTAGCTCTTAACACCAAGAGCAAACAAGAAGTCCAGTCCACAGAAGGGCTGCAGTTGGCAACAGCCACAACCCCACTCCTATCACCAAAGGTGAATATGATCTCGTGTTTTAAGGAAATGAGGAGCAAGGATGTTAACCCTCCTTGCTTTCCAAATGGGAATATGGCTGCTCAATCCAACTCCCACAAGCTTCTCCTCCACATTCAAACAGTGAAGTTATTCTGAGGCTCTGCTGAGAAAACCCCCAATCCAAAAGCATCCAGCAAAGAGAACTGCTGCATTCCTCTCCAGAACCAACTCCAGTTTAGGCACCACTGTTTTAAAAGCAGTCTGCAAAGAACCAGCCAAGTCCTTCAGACCACTCCAGGTGGAAGAAAGCTCCTGCCCCATCAGCACAAGTGAGGCAAAATAAACTGGGAAGCTCAATGAAGCACTAGTGACACTTTCCTGCTGTACTCCTCAATGTTAACTTGAAATGTTGGCTTTAGAGGGACCTGAGCTGGGGAAAAAGTGATAACTTCATAAGGAAAGGTAACAACAGGGATCAGTAAAGAGGCAGCAAATGGGCAAAGCAGAGCAGAACAAGAAGGTTTTGTTGTCACACACACCTCAGCTCACACCTGAACCAGATGATCTCTTTGCCTTAGCTGAGGGACTCAAAACGAGCACTTTTGGCAGTAGGAACAACCCAGCTTTGAGCTGTGATGCAGCTGCACTCACAGAGCTGGAGCTATAGAGAGGCAGCTTTCACAGTGCCAGCAGCAAGTGAGCAAGTGCATGGTGAAACCTCAGCACTCCAGCAAGCTCTGAGAAGTCTTAGCTCTCCAAGTGCCCCAGTAAACACTGGTTCGGACTTGAGAAGAAACTACTCCATCCTCTAATTCCTGCTGTTTGCATCTTACTGACAGTACACCCCAGGAGTCAATGACCTGCTGAGAGTCCCCCACCTCTCAACAACCTGCAGACCCACAGCCGTGCCCTAGCCTACACCCTACAACCTCTCTACACCCTGTCTACAGCTGCTTGCCACTGGGAGCCTCCCACACATAGGCCGGGATCCTGCCCAACTGCCCCAAAAGCCTCACTGAACTTAATCCCCCTCCTCATCCAAGAGAGCAGAGCCCAATTAAAGGGGTTCCCCCTGCACCTCAGGGGGTCCCCAACAGGATCCATCCCAAGCCTCCTCTAACCCTTGATGGTTCCATATCTATCACCCCTCCATTACACCCCATGTCTCTTCAGGGCCCCCCAGGACCTGCACACAGAGGGGTGTCCCATATTTACAGCCCCCAGAGCCCCCCTTAATTCTCCCTCATCTTCCAGAGCTCTCCCACGCCTCAAGTCCCCCCCCATCCACAGACCGCCAATCCCACCGCAGGGTTCACCCCAGAATTCCATGCAATACCCCACCGTCAATGCCCCCTTATTTGTACCCCTCCAGCCCTCTCATATCCCCCAGCCCCCCCCCACAAGACCCCCACCACAGAGACCCCCACCCGACCCTT
>JANRGW010041644.1:0-18141 GCA_024733675.1 Psilopsiagon aymara | reverse complement strand
CTGCTCTCTTGAAGTCCAGGGCAGTGAGCTTGCTGCACGCTCTTCTCACTCTCCTGAGGATCTCGAATTCGATCATCACATGATCGCTGCAATCAAGGCTGCCCTGGAGCATCACAGTTCCAACCAACCCTTAGCTGTTGATGAGCATGAGGTCAAGCATGGCACCTCTCCTTGACAGCTCCTCTATTACTTGCAGAAGGAAGTTGTCTTCCACACAATAGCGGAACTTCCTGGATTGCTTGTGCTGGGCCGCACCATCCCTCCAACAGATATCAGGATTGTTGAAGTTTCCCATGAGAACACAGGCCTGCAAGTGTGAGGCTATATCTGTTTATAGAGTGCTTCATACACAGAGTCCTCTTGATGAGGTGGTCTGTAACAGATCCCCACAATAATGTCTTCCATTGCTGTTCTCCCTTTAACCCTGATCCACAGTCTCTGTCAACTGCTTGCCTGTCCCCAGACAGAGTTCCATACTCTCCAGCCTATCCCTAACATAAATAGCAACTCCCCCTTCCCTCCTACCAGGCCTGTCTTTCCTAAAGAACCTGTAACCTTCCATTCCAACATACCGGTCATAGGAGCCATCCCACCATGTTTCTGTGATGCCTATTATATAATAACCCCTGTAGACATGCACACATCTCTAATTCCTCTTGTTTGTTCCCATTGATATGGGCATTATGTTACGGGCTCATGAAGCTGGCTCATTGGCTGGAGGGGCTGGAATATATCTGCATTGTTCTAAGCGTTTATTATAGGTACGGGCAACTGTCTGCACGTGTCGGAATGGAATGATGCCCCTCTCCCCCAGTACACCTAGCTTAAAGGTTCCTTGACCAGCCTGGTAAGGCTCCTACCAAAACCACTCTTCCCCTTCTTTGTCAGACCAGCTCCAACAGCCCCCAGTAGATCTGGCCTACTAAACTGAGTCCCTACTAAATTGAGCTTCTGTGTCTTCAACCCAAAGAACAGAAATATGGCAACTCTTATCATCTGGCTTATTCGAGAACAGGTGAATGAGCCTTTTTCAACACTCATCAGCAATACTTCCTCCTATATTCAAGCTATTAACAGTCACAAGTGACTGCACATGATCAGAATAGGCTCAATGAAAAGCAAACATGCATTTCAGATTCTGAACAATTGTGTCTTGCATTTTTTTAATGCTTGAAAACATTACAGGAAATTCTTCAGAAAACGTTACTGCTTGGGTAGTTTGATTTGGGTCTGTTTTACTAGTTTTGTGACTACACTCAGTAAGATGACAACAATTTCTTATTATTACAATGATTTAACATACAGAAGTATATAGTTATAGAAATTAATATAAAACTTGTTAAAATACAGAAGATTGACAAAAACTTCAGTAATTTCAATCAGATGTTCTAGAAGCTAAGCATGTATGTCACATCTTCAATCATAGAATCATAGAATCATAGAACAGTTAGGGTTGGAAAGGACATTAAGATCATCTACTTCCAACCCCCCTGCCATGGGCAGGGACACCTCCCACTAAACCATGCTACCCAAGGCTATGTCCAACCCAGCCTTGGACACCACTAGGATTGGAGCATTCACAACTTCCCTGGGCAACCCATTCCAGTGCATCACCACCCTTACAGTAAAGAATTTCTTCCTCATATCCAACCTAAGCTTCCCCTGTCTAAATTTGAAACTGTTACTCCTTGTCCTATCAGTACAGTCCCTAAGGAAGAGTCCCTCCCCAGCATCCCTATAGGCCCCCTTCAGATATTGGAAGGCCATTATGAGGTCTCCACGCAGCCTTCTCTTCTCCAGGCTGAACAGCCCCAACTTCCTCAACCTATCTTCATACGGGAGGTGTTCCAGTCCCATGATCATCCTCGTGGCCCCCTTTTGGACTTGTTCCAACAATTCCATGTCCTTTTGATGTTGAGGACACCAGAACTGCACACAGTACTCCAAGTGAGGTCTCATGAGAACAGAGTAGAGGGGCAGGATCACCTCCCTCGACCTGCTGGTCACGCTCCTTTTGATGCAGCCCAGGGTACGGTTGGCTTCCTGGGCTGCAAGCGCACACTGCAGGCTCATATTCATTTTCTCATCGACCAGTACCCCCAAGTCCTTTTCTTTTGCTTGCGAGTGTGAGGCTGTTCTTATCTGTCTATAGAGCGCTTCATCCCCTGAGTCTTGTCGATGAGGTGGTCTGTAGCAGATCCCCACAATAATTCCATGAGAAACTTTCAGAAAGAGTGCAAAATTCTATGATCACTCAAGAAATCATAAGCATACAATCTGAAACTTTTGGCTTATAGTATCTCATCTTGGCACTGCAGCTATACTTTCTTGCTGTCTGCATTTACCATATTTTTTTTTCAATCTAGGATTCCACAGTTCAAGCTGTTTTTATATCTTTCTATTTCTTCTTCCCTCCCCTCAACCCTCTTATCTCCAGCTATCTAAGCAGAGCCTGAATCCAACAATACTCTGCTCAGCAGTCAATTATATTTAGTTTACACATTTTGAATAGTTAAAAAGAGGGATAAATATATTTGTATGTTCTTATATTTATTTCTGCTTGTTTTGTTGATCATAAAATGTATCAAAAAAATAAATTATTCTGGGTTTAGCTAAGTATTGAGCATGCCACCAAGTACCTATGAAAAATACCATATCACAAATATTGACTGGAAGATAACACCCATGTAAGAGAAAGATGAAACAAAGTTGTGGAATACTGAGTGAGACATATCCTACAGAATTGTTTGATTGTTCCAAAGGAGGGCTCTATGCTTTATTTTGGAGTTTGAACACCTCAAAAAACTTTCATAGACATGAGAACATTTCACATAGAAAGAAATTTTCCTTTTTAGAACATCACTGTTTTATTCTGCCCTCATGTAGTTATAATTTTCTAGAATTGAAAATACATGCCAACAACAATTTTTTTTATTAATGTACATTGTTTGATACTTGGAAATCTGTGCAATGAAAATGATCAGAAAATAGACATGAATCACAGAATATGAGTATTAATCACAGTGAGTGTTGATTGTTTTGAGACTTACAAGCAAGTAGAATTCTCCAGTAAATCCATTCATTCCCCACCTCTTCAAGGTCCTGTAAACAGCTGTCATCATTGCAACATCTGGAATGGCAGATAAGAAGCTCCATTTGGAGCAGTGCAATCAGACTTTTTCTCCATGAAACAGAATTTGACACTTCTGCCAAACATCTACCTTCTTGCCAGTTCTTGATTTAATATCCCCAAGCAATGCTCAAAACAGGACTGGTGGTATTCGAACTTGTTGGTGCATCACAGGCTAGATTAGCTAAAAATTGAATGTCTCAAGGAAAATATCGGGAATGATCCTAATGATCTGATATGCCTGACTGATCCTGATAATGCAGCAGGGTATACACCCACAGACATAAATTTAGTATTTGTCCACTGCCCAATATTATAGGAAATATTATTTTGAAATATGCCAAATCTTACATGATGCAACTAGTGGAAGATGCATGTATTAACCTTTGCTGTTAAAAGGAAGTGTTCTGGGAGGACAAGGCACATTGCTTAGGACTTTTTGCAACACTTTAAGAGCAGCTGATGCTAGCATCAAAGCTGGGTCTAAAAAGGCCACAAATAGGGTTCAAATTTACCACATCTATCATTGATGCTTGCTGAATGATCACTGCCCAAAACTCCCAGGAATTTTCCTTATTCAAAGCCTTATTAGAGAAAAGGCTTCCTAAGGAAATTCTTTATCTTTCGTCTGCCTTTACTGACATGGAGAAATGTACTGAGAACTTGATACAGAAAGACTTTGCTTCCATATTAAAGCTAGTGCCTAATTAATATTTTAAAAGTTTCTTTTCACTTAATGCAAGATAGAGTTTAACCTTACCAATAGAAATTATCATTTCAGGGAAGTGTTTGAATCACACTTGAAGAATATGCAATAAAAAATGTAAACATGTAAAATTAGAGATCCACGTCAACTTGCATGATTATCATAGTCTTTTGTAGACTTAAATTCCTAAACTTTCAAGATTATTCATAAAAGGACCTCTTGTAACCTACAGAAACAGACATGTCAAAGACTTTTCAAAATCGATATGTGACATTCAAAAGAATAACCAGTTTCAGTTTAGTGAGACTTGTCCTGCTTTTAGAACAACAAAAAAGACAAAATACAAATCCTGAAGCTAGAATAGCTCTGGATATGAGGAAGGTTTTTCATATCTAATGAACAAAGTCATCTGAAGCTTTCAGAACATTTAAACAGTATCTCCAAGTAAATTTCTAGAAATAGATATAACCAGTGTTTAGGCTACAGCATTTTCCAAGGAGCAAATTAATACCTCAGTTTAACTAAAAAGGCTGTGAAAAGTTGCTTGTCAAGCTGAGGTCAGCAGGGATAATTTTTGAGCTAGGAATGTTCTGAGCTCTGGAATGTACTGCTGCTTGCAGTCATTAAAGTACACACAGCATTTTTCATGTAAAGGTACTGATACTGGTACACTGGTAAGATCATCACACAGAGTCTATGTTGACTTGACACTTCTTTCCCTGGAAGAAAGACTCAAATCAAAAAGATTCCTTATAAAGGCATTTTCTCAATGTTCAAAACATGAAAACTGAACCATGTTCAGTGTCTGCCTCCTGTAATCTCCTGGCTCTCAGTCCAATTGAGACCATTGAAAGCCATTTCTCACCTACAATTTTTTAATGATACTGTAAGCATTCCTATCAACAATCATTTTGTAGCTGTTCTGATCTCTGCTCTCATGACTGCATTTCACCTTAGAGTAATGTTGGAAACAGCCTTTCCCTAGTGCACTCATAAAATATACACCCCCTCAAAATCTTAAAAGGAAAACAGATGTAAAATTAGAAGGCGGGTTTTAGCTCTCGAAAATACACACTTAAAGTATTTAATTCTTGTCCGTTTGACAAGAATTAAGTGTATGAAGGACAAAACTGGCATAATTATAATTGTTCAATGTTTTGAGTAGCTCTGCTTCAGGAATTTCTTCTTGTTCACCTAAGTGGGATTTGGAGTGCTTAATCCCATTACTACAACTGTGGCACTTGTATCAGCAGTGTTTTCTATTTTAACTGCTTTGAAAAAATGCAAGGCATTTTTAGTAGCCACTGTATAAAAGCTCTTGCTGCTTTCCTGCCTCAGAACAAAAAGCCCCACTTAGCTCTCAAGAAAACTCTGTTGTGTACCAGAAAAGCATGTAACACCAAATGATCAAGCCAGCAGGAAGACAGTGGGCATTCTTTTTAGTCTATTTGCCTTCCTCTGTTCCAGTCTTTCTCTGTGGTGCTATTTTTCATAATATTCTTAGACTCAGTTCACAGGAATATGTACTTCGGCTCATTTCTTAGCACAGGTAACAAAAATTGCATGCTACGGAACATGAATTTAAGGGAGGTCTGCAGGGATCCTTACCAATTCTGACGTGAATGACCATTTGACCTCTGATGTCTGCTGAGTAGCATGAGCATTAATGCCCTTTTCAGACACTGCATTAGTCTTATTTTCATATTATTCTTTCATAAATCTTTCAAATAGCTTTTCTAAAGATGAATGACTATGCAACTTCAGTGGAGAAATTAATAGGAGGTTTGCAAACTGTAGCCAATGGAAACATCATCAACCCACATATCAGCTCAGCAGTTTTTCCTAAAATAGTCTACAGCTGAGTGCAATTTATTTTCAAAGGCCATCATTTCAGGCAGTTTTAGATGGCTTTTTACGGACATTATTGGTGTTGTCCTGCATTAACTGTGGGTATTGCATTTGCCTTTTTTATTTCTGTGCTGTTATTTATAATTAGGAAAGTACCTGCTGGAAGTGTCAACTCAGAATCACAGAGTGGATAAGGCTGAAAGGGATGTCTGGACATAGTCTAATCCACCCCACTGTCCAAAACAAGGTCAGTTATAGCAAATCACTCACAGCTGCCTTCAAGTCAGGTTTTCAGTATGTCCAGGGATATAGAACCTACAACCACTTTGGACAATCCATTCTTGGGTTTAAATATCCTTACAATGAAAAGTTTTTTTCTTATGTTTAAATGCAGTTTTGTGCATTTTAATTTTTTCAAATTACCTCCTTTCCTTTCACTTCATACCACTGAGAAGGGTTTGTCTCTGTTATCTTTACTAACCCACTTCAGGTATTTATGCACTCCTGCAATGTTAACAATTACCATTAGCAGGGTATAAACTGGAGCAAAAATTAAAAAAGTGACTGGCATTTCAATTGACTTAGCATCTTACTGCTCCATTGCTTTTTTTTTCTAGTTCTTATTCAATGCGATTTCATGATAATACTATCTACATCAGATAAGGGAGAGAATAGGAAGAACAAATGTCATAACAAGTGTAAAGTCCTACACTTGGGTCAGAGCAATTCCAGGCACAGCTACAGGTTGGGTAGAGAAGAGATTCAGAGCAGTACTGTGCAGAAGGAGTTGGGGATGTTCGTTGATGAGAAAATGAATATGAGCCTGCAGTGTGCACTTGCAGCCCAGGAAGCCAACCGTATCCTGGGCTGCATCAAAAGGAGCGTGACCAGCAGGTTGAAGGAGGTGATCCTGCCCCTCTACTCTGTTCTCATGAGACCTCACTTGGAGTACTGTGTGCAGTTCTGGTGTCCTCAACATCAAAAGGACATGGAACTGTTGGAACAAGTCCAGAGCAGGGCCACGAGGATGATCATGGGACTGGAACACCTCCCGTATGAAGACAGGAGGAGAAAGTTGGGGCTGTTCATCCTGGAGAAGAGAAGGTTGCCTGGAGACCTCATAGCAGACTTCCAGTACCTGAAGGGGGCCTATAGGAATGCTGGGGAGGGACTCTTCCTTAGGGACTGTACTGATAGCACAAGGAGTAACGTTTTCAAATTTAGACAGGGGAAGTTTAGGTTGGTTATGAGGAAGAAATTCTTTATTGTAGGGGTGGTGAGGCACTGGAATGGACTGCCCTGGGTTTCTGTGAATGCTCCATCCCCGGCAGTGTTCAAGGCCAGGCTGGACATAGCCTTGGGTAGCATGGTTTAGTGGGAGGTGTCCCTGCCCATGGCAGGGGGGTTGGAAGTAGATGATCTTACTGTCCTTTCTAACCCTAACTAGCCTATGATTCTCTGATTTTATGATTCTAAAGAACAAATAGTAGTGGAAATTATTGTGCACTTAGTTTTTTTCAAATTTAATCATTGTAAATCTGGAACTCTAACCACTTTCCTACACAGTTGTGAATTGCAGTATTTTTTGTTTAAGGTGAATTCCTAAAGTGCTTTAAATTGCTGGTCTTAAAAAAAATGGAAGGGGAAAATCTGCTAATGTCAGGATATTTTGCTATCCCAGAAACATGAGAAGTCCACATTTTGGCAAAAAGCCATCACCTACACGCTTAGCTGTGGCCAGTGTTGGCTGATCCTTAAATGTCTGCTCTACTCCAAGTGCCCCTTACTCCAGCTAACAGGTGCCACTGTCTTTCCTCTATTCCAGTAGTGCAGAAAATGCCATAAACTAAACATTGTTGCCTGAAGAATTGCCAGGAGGCCTAGAACCCAAGCATCATCAGGCATGTTTTTCTTTATACAGAAAGTAGCACAAGATACGTTTTTTGAACATATCAGTGCCATGAATAGTATGGCCTATTCAAGCTGTTCAGGAGCATTCATATCGACAGCTAGGAGCCTGGACATGACTGGCACAGGTTAGCCAGATTTGGAGTGAATTTTTAATTAAAATTTTTAATTTTAAACAGCTGAAAGTCTCTGAAAGTCCAGCATAGGTCTAGTGAAACTACATACTCCTTCATTTAGCTACCTACCTACCTATATGCAGGATTTAGGCAAGTCAAAGGCCTTGGTAGCAGCTGGCAGGTTCCTTGCCAGTTGTCATATGTAATTTGTATGATTGTTCCGGGACAGGATTACTCTGAGAACTGAACTGACTGCAACTGTATCCACAATAGCCTGTTGAGATGTAGCATATTTGAGTCAAATTCTTATTTTAGGAGAAGCAGTGCTGGCAAGGAAAAGGAGATCAGCAGGCTGCCAGAGACCAATACATGCAAAAGGATCACATAGGCAGCAAACTTCCTCTTCTTCTTCACCAAAGCTCAGATATAAAACCTTGTAAACAAGTAGAAGCAGAATCTGTTCCCAGAAAGACTCAGCACAGAGGGCTGGCACCCCAAAAACTTTTAAGAAAAACTCAGTCTGCCTGCATGGAATTGCTTCAAAACATGGGCATTCTCTGGTGCACAGGAAAAATTAATCAGGATTTCAAGAAACAGCCTGCTTTGCAGCAAAAAGTTTGAAGGGCTGGCAAATATTTTTACAAAGGTATTTCCATATTGATGCTATACTTTCTTTCTGACATAATAATTCACATGCCAGTAACTTGAGAAATGAGACCTATAGACCCAGAATTCTAGTTTGGATCACATTGCCTGGGCTTCCACATAGATAAGAAGTTCTGCTATAGTTGTGTATAGTGGCTTAATTTCAAAATCACTGAACCTTGAAAGCCCCAGATGAGTTTTCCCTTTCTGAAATAGAAAATTAAACTTCAGGATCCAATGGTTGAAAACCTTGCCTAAATCTCCTAGGAATCACCATGCAGTTCTGTAGAGCATTAACACCCATCATAACTATAGCTCTTCATTAAAATACAGACTTACCTGTGCAAGACAGAATGCATTTTATGTGCAACCTTGCTTACCTTTACTGTAATCTTAAAAGAACTATATTGAAAAACTGCTGTTCTAATATACACAAAGCATTAAATGCCCTAAACCTTAAAATACATAGAATCATAGAATAGTTAGGGTTGGAAAGGACCTTAAGATCATCAATCCCCCTGCCATGGGCAGGGACATCTCACACTAAACCTTGCCACCCAAGGCTCTCTCCAACCCAGCATTAAACACTGCCAGCAATGGAGCATTCACAACTTCCCTGGGCAGCCCACTCCAGTGCCTCACCACCCACACAGTAAAGAATTTCTTCCTCATATCCAATCTAAATTTCTCCTGTTTAAGTTTGAAACCATTACTCCTTGTCCTATCACTACCGTCCCCAGATGGAAGAGTCCATCCCCAGCATCCTTATAAGCTCCTTTCAGATACTGGAAGGCTGCTATGAGGTCTCCATGCAGTCTTCTGATTGATATTATATGTTGAATTTCAGGAGTGGAAGACAAAATTACCCCTACCCACTGACCATCTTGAAGACACATAAGAAGAAAAAGTTGGAAGGTTTTACACATTATACAATAGGAAAAGGCAATTCGCAAAGTCAGGCTATTTCTAAAAGCAGCATTTAAACACTGATTTTAATGAAACATGAATAAAATGTCAAGGATCAACATGAAAGACAGACAGAAAGACAGGCAGACAAAGAAAGAAGGCAAGAGGGAAAGAGGGAAAAAGAGAAAGGAAAGCAAGAGAGAAAACCTACATGATAAAAGATTTTGCTCACTGAGAAGACAGAAACAGAAATCCACTTAGGCAATTAAGAATGTATAACTAACAAAATCCAATATATAAATAAAAAAAAATACTGAATTTAAAAATAGGAGGTAAAAGTCCTAGATGTGCAGTTACTGGAAATAACACCAGAAACTTCAGAGTGCACTGTAAGAGTGCCAACCTCCTACAATATGCAGCAGAGACAACCATTGTGATGTCCTTTATGTCAGATAGATCTGTTGCAGACACACTTAGGTGAAAAGAAGGGCAAAGCAAGGCTAAGGAGACACTGAGTTCCAGTAGCTGAAGTTCTCAAAACTAAAGTACAGGAAGCAGAAAACAATCAGTAGCACAGCTTGGAAGTGTAGAAGCCTGTACTGACAATCATCATGGGAACATGTGGCTGTGATAATTAACTATGGATTGCGTTATCTGGGAATGTCTTCCCATCTTATTCTAGGAAAAAAAAAGAATATGTGAATGTAATTACTGTAATATTAATTACTTCACTGTGATTCTTTCCTGTTAATTCTGCAGTGTTGATCCTGTAATTGACCGAAAACATTTGAATTAACAGAAATAAACCTGGTGTGTTGTCAGAAAATTAGGTAGGATAGTTTTCCAATCACATGCATAGAAAGAAGCCTAGCACTCTGCTGAATTATTCTTCTAATAACACAAAAATAACCACATTAAGTGTTTTCCAAAAATCTGGTTATCAAAAATTCTCCCACATAAATAAGCACCTGTGCTGGCTCAGGTAAAAAGACTACTCACTTTGGTTCTTCAACTATCATAGCTCCAAATTGTTGCTTAGGAAAGAGTATACCGAAAAAGAAAGCAAGCACTTGCGAAGTTCTCTCTCAGCAATGGGGTTTCCTCAGGCAGATGTGGTCTCTTACTTTACATTTCCCAATGGATTTCTTCTCCATGATTTTGAGCCACATCAAAATACAATAAATTACTAGCTTCTGTACATTCTGCAGAGAGGAGTTTCTCTGCTTAACAAGGTAAATTTTAAAAACAGTATGATATTTTACATCAAAACACAAGTACTAGCTGCAGATTTTCACCACTGCCCTGTCTGCATTCAGTCTGCACTCCTAAAAGAAGATGAATCTACTTTTAACCTGAGTATTGAGGCTGTACAACTGTATTTTAAAAGCTGCTATTTTTGTGCAAGTATTTGTAGGATCAAACGTAAGCAGAATACAAAATTATTAGCTATAACATGGTATGACGACTGAACAAGGTGAAATGAATGATATTCAGGCTCATTTGCAATTTAGCCTCTTGAGCAACAAAACAAGAATTCAGCTGTTATGCGCTGACTTGCCTCAAGATGGTAGCGGTAACACACAAACCTTCCTCTCGGTTAAATAGCGCGACTGTACAGCCTATAGTCAAATACCTCATTTTGTCATCCTGAATAAAGATCTGAAATAATTTCAAGCAGCTGTTCTGAAATATTTTAATCCCCTTTCTTATAAAATTTATATTAATGAAATGTAGAATAATTTGTTAATGGTGCATTATGGTGGAAATAACATTTAGTGAATTTATTTTTCCATAGCTCTTAGTTTACCAGAGTGAGCATAACTACAGGTGGGAAAATAATGGATGTTTCAGCTCTGTATCTAAATGCTAAAAATAGAGAGTGATTTTGACTACTTTTAAAGGAACTTCAGGATGGAATACAGAGAGAAAAAACAATAAGGACAAAAATAGTCACATTGGTCATCCTGAAATGCACCACCTACCACAAAATTAAGTATTTAATGCAAAAGCACTGTACAGAAACACTGAAAAATGCTGTTTTGAGGAAGTAGTGAAGAAATGCTTACAGAATAGTGTTTATTTTTTTTTATCTGGTGTTTCACTTTGAAATTGAAAATAATGAAGTACTAACCACTTTCTTATTGCTGGAAAGATTAACTAATTTTGATATAAAGGCACTAAAAATTTCAGTTGTCTTTCCAGTGAAGTCAAGCAGACCCTTCTTGTGTAGGAGCAGGAAGAATTGGGGGAAGTGAGGACATCACAGGAGTTACATATATATATATAAAGTGTACATGTGGAGGATAAAAGTTATATATAAATAGCAAAATCTAAAATAAATCATTTACTGATGTGACTGATATAAATGTATTTAAATTTACATTTTTCAGCTATTTGATCTGTTTTATTTGATTTTTTCTTTGATAACTGATTGATGTGCCTATATGAGCTTGTTTTATGGCAGAAGAAATCCACAAAAAAATAATCTTGAATGTCCTAATTCTCCAATAGTAAAATGACTTGATTATAAGCTAAAATTCAAAAAGCTCTGTACATGCTAGGCAACATTCTGAAGTCTAATGGGAAATCTCTCATTATATTGTTGGGTATAAATGATTCCATGCCTACACCATGCCTTGAATGGCAGGGTATATTCACTTTGTGTTGAAAACTGTCTGTGTGAGGAAATGTTCTGATGCCTACTTAGATAAGAGGACAGACTTGTTTGGATCAAGACACTTGTGCTCTTTTCATCTCAAGTAAAAAAGATTGTACTTTGGGTTTTTTTGTTTGATTGTTTGTTGTTTTTTTTGTTTTTTTTTTTTTTTTTTATCAAAGATAATTTAATTCATTAATCCATGATGCTAAATAAAACCAAAAATTTAAAAGAAAAAAGGAAAAGAGAATTTTTTGTCATGCCAAGCCATTCAGAAGAAAACTGCTGTGAGAGACCTAGAATGAACAAGATTTACTTTGCTATTCTCATGATTTCTTCAAAGGCATAGAATTCTCATTCCTAGTTATTTGGTTTAACACAATCCTCTGTGTTACACAATAGTATACTGAAGTGTTCAGAAAATACAACTAGCTAGTATGACACTTCTAGCTATGGCAATGATACATACCTAACTTTCTTGCCAGTTCAAGTAAGTTACCGACAAGAGCAGTTTTGCATACAGAAAGAGTGGACATACTCCTTCAGGCTTAAAGTCTGTAATTTCTTTGCTGGTTAAAAATAATATACTTGTGGCATGCAAAAAGTAATGTGTTAGGAGATGAGAAAGACCACGTATAATATCTCCAAATTTTAAAGATTTCCTCTATGGTGGCAATAAACATTCACCTTGGAGAGAGCAGCAGTATCACTATAGAGAACAGTCTCAAGTCATCTAACACAAAACACCTAGGAAAATAAACAAATAAAAAAAAATAAAAAAAGAGAACCTGATTCTGTGCATTGTAAAATAAACATAATGGCTATTAGACTTCATTGAAGAGTCTACTTAACTGCCCAATTTTTCTAATAAAAAAACATTGATCAGTTTTCATAAAGATTCACAGATTTATGTATAATAAAAAATCAGGAACCTGTTCATTGCAAGGAAGTCTTGAGGGAGCAGCTATGAAATCTAAATGTGGATCTTCTAAATTAGGAGACAAGTCAGAAAAAAAAACATTCCTATTAAGCATTTAAATATCAGGATTATTTTTTGAGTCACATCTGAGAGAAGACCCAACTCTTATCAGAAAGCCTCCGTCTTCGGGAGGCTGTGGGAAGCAGAGGAGGGTTGGCCCCTGGAGCCGCCGGCGGCAGAAACCGCATTTTTTCTCTGAAGGATAGATAACAGAATATAATGGTCTGGTGAGAACCACAAAGGTTATATTCTGTTCTTTGTAACATGTGCCCAAAAGGTCTTCTTAAAACACTTCTTTGTTTAAAAGATTATCTGGGATGTTTTGGTTTTGCTGCATGCATTTCCCTTAATACAGATTTCACCATTTCAGACCATGTATACTTTAAATGGATTCATTCAGAAGGCATTTTTCTGACCTACAGATGTCTCTAAACTAATGCTATAATAAGTAGAAATAACTCTGATGTCCCTGCTTTTGTTACTTGTCTCAAAGGCTGTCCATAGTAGGCAGTGTGAAGAGCAAAGCTGTGCTCTTTCCTCTTGTTACACTACAAGGACACATATTCCTTCCATTACTTTTCATAATGCAAAAATGGCTTGAGCCAAGCAAAATGCTCCTTTCACTGTCACTCCTTTCAGTGAATGTTTGGCTGGGAGCTCTTCCTTCTGTAGCTGTTACTCACAACCATACCACACCTCCCTGGCCTGTTCAGAGTTTCTGTGCCAGAAAGAAATCATGATTTTGTAGGGGAAGAACATGTTGCAGCACCCATGCATGGATGAAGCAGGAAGGATGCTTGTCATATACTTGATTCTCTTACTAGTTCAGAATACTTAAGAAGACTGAAAGCCTGAAAAATGACATTGTTGTTCAAAGGCCTGCTATCAATGAACTACCAGAAATGAACCAAAGATTGTAATTATTCTTTCTTAGTGACCATATATAAGTTATCTGATGCTCTGATTAAGTTCAAACTACTACCTTCTCCACATTCATTCCCTCAAACAGAATGGGATAAACACTTTCTTCAGTAAATCAGTTGAGAATACAGTTTCTGAGCAAGACCCTACAGCCTTTCATGAAATCTCTCACAGCAAAGAATGTAATTTTCCAAGCTTTCTGATTTCTCTAATGCTTCAATCTATCAGCTTTGTCTTGACCAACTTGAATCTTATTCCATAACATTGATTTCTAATCACTGCAATTGCTCGGGTGCTTATACAAATACTTCCTAGTTTCCAGTTCCATTCTGAACATCATGGGATCAAGAGTTTTATATATAACATGTTTTTTGCTGTACTCTAAGGTTAGCACAGTTTGCACCTGCTTATGCAGCTGGCTGAGCTAAGAAATCTCTCTGTTCTCTTACCTGGAAACCAGAGCTAACCACTCAGATTTGCAAAGTAAAGTGTGCTCTGCCAGACAAATACAAAATAAATATTGGATCTCTGCTTGCATATCTCTATAGAAATCCATCATAGAAATTATTGTGCCCCCGGAAGCCTTAATGCAAAGTTGTGATGACTGTCATTCCTGATTTCAACCAAGTCAACAACAGAATTTCTCATTAATTTTCATTTCTAACAATGTGTGTTATTCCTAATGGTTGGTTAACAGATATGTTTGCATATCAGTATCCTTACTGGTACTTTTAAACTATCCAAGTTACAGAATTTCTATGTATGTTTTCTTAAGGCAGCTCAGTTAGCATCTGTTTACGTGCTTTAGGTGATGTTGCATTTGGGAATGCATTCTAAATATTTTTGTAAAGTTGCAAAAAAGCAGTAAAATGAAAGTTGTAGCCTAAATTTCTTTTACATAATTCATAAAAATGCCAGTATTATTTGCACATAAAGCAGTGCAGCATTTTTGGTAACTTCAAATTTTAAACTAATCCAGCTCTCACATTTACCTTTGTATGTGTTGCATATTAATCATATTATTCTTGGCTCTGTTTATAGCTTCATGAAAACTATACAGCCTACTTCAGTATTCTTTAGTCTTTAACAAGTGAGACTGGGAATTAAGGAGTAATCAGTAATGGTTATCTGCCTTTCCTATTTAAAAACAATAATGATGTTCACTCATCCTGAACAAGGCCTTTAATTAATCATTGTGGTAATGCAGACTGAAGTCCCAGTGTTACTATCACTGACGCATAACAGTAATATAAAGTCCTGCTTAAATGCTTTTCTTCTGTGAAATGAATCTTTACATTTATTCCCAATAATTTAGCAAAATTAAAATACAGTCTTATTATACTATTCATTACAAAATTTTCAAGCAGGTGTACTTATTTTTGAAATGTGATAGCTGACAACTACACTTCATTTAAAGGACTTCTGTTTCAGGCAGTGCAAAAACAAATGCATTTTAACCTATATTCCCTCTCTTTCTCTCTCTACATATGTATATATATATATATATATATATATATATAAAATCCTTATCTTTGCAGCCCAGGCCCTCATTCTGTGAAGTTTTTCATTTAGTTTTATAGCATATTGTTAATTTCACCAAGCCACAGCTTAACCTCAGCGCATGGGAGTTGTGGCAGGTGTTTTGATTTGATTTTTTAGGATTTCACTCTTTTAATGGGTTTGAAGAGCGCTATTGAAACAACGCGCATTATCTTAAAGATTGGTACCATCATTGACTAAAATATAATGTTCACTTTCTATCTGAAGATGTTCATCTTTACTAGTAGCTAATAGCCTAATTAGATTAAAAGCTACCCAGAGTACTGTCTTTTTCCAAGTGAATAATTCAAATGAAATGACTAATTAAATTCTTAAGGGAACCACATAGCTATTTATGATGATAACTTGGAGTTTCCATCAAAGTGGCCATGCACAAATCTCTTTCTACTGTCAGATTAAAGGACATCCCCCTAGGTTGGAAATGCTATGGAAGTGAGGACTATGCAGATGAATTCCCTGGAGAGCAAGATTCAGCTGTGCAGGGACTGAAAAAACTACAGTTTCTACCAGAGAAAGAAAAGAAAAACCAAAAGAAAATATGTTTTTCTAGTAGCCTGAAATGTAAAGGGCCACATTTCATCTTTTTATACAATGCTATATATAGTTTCATACTCCAAAGGAAATAAATTATTCATAGCATTTTGGGGGGTAGGGTGTTGACACCTTTTTAGCTGAACCCCATACAGGTTCTCTCAGGGTTTGGTACTTTTTTCACAAGCCTTATCATGGCTTTGTCTGCCAAATCTATTTAAAAAAGAGCTTCGCTAGTATCATCCTTGCTTTCTATCCTAGGTTTTCTACAGTACTTGTGTAACATTCTGGTCCTGCCAACAGAAGAGTAAGTCAGTACTGTGCCTTTTATTTTAGGTGAGTGTGGACAAATCTCTTTTTGTCTCGGAGCTTTCATTAGCATTTGAGCAACTAGAGATGCAGACTTTTCCCTGCCAAGATCATTAGGTCATAAACTTATGTATCAATCAGCGGCAATACAGAAATCAAAGTAATAAGTGTTTGCCAAGGTACGTAGAAACCCAGTATTGAGTTCTCTGCATGAAAACTGAATCTGACTTTTAAGGAGGAGATTTGGACAGGTGGTCTGGTTTTGAACTTTAAACCACTGAGAAACACTTTCCAAGTGTATTTCTGTCCTTTTAATTAAGAGCCTTTTTTTTTTATTATTTTTCCAATCCCTTTCGGCAATCATTTAATATTTTTATAGTCTTGCCTTTTTTGAGGGGCAGGCACAAAGTGCAGCAGATACAATGAACAAGGGGATATCAAAGAATGATTTTCTTCTGTCACTTTAAACACATGAAAGCTCTCCACATATATTCCCTTGCACCTCTTAGTGGTTCGCATAATGAGATCAGTAGAAGTGAACACTACCATCTCCCTGTTCCATTTGCAGTTGATAGTAGCTGAAGGATAACCATGTTACGGTAATGATTCTATTTGAAAAGGGAACATTTCCTACTGCATTCTTTCTTCTTTTTTTTTTTTTTTTTTCTTATTCCTATATCTGACAGCACTCTCATTTTTGGGGAGGGAAGTGAAGGGAAGAGGAGAAAGGCATTAGAGAAGGGGATGATCCCTGCCCCAAGAATTTAAAGTGTGAAGAGAGAAAAAGAGGACAGATCTGACTGGTGGTCTCAGGAGACAGAGACAATTCTATGCTGGGGTAAGGAGGAAGGAAAACCTGTTGGCTGCATCTCAGTCCAACTTTATCTGGAGATGTTATGTCCAAGATTACTCGTGTCTATCTTCAGAATTGTGAAAAGTAAAGCTCTGCAAGAACAAAGGTTTACAGGATACCTGCCCTTTTGGCAGGAATATGTTATAAAATTGCTGCCTTCCTTGGATCCTCACCTATTGCTCATGGTAGTGTCCTGTGCTGAGTGGAGTTGTTTGAATTTAGTGAGGTTTTTCAACTGTGAAAAGCAGCTTGGTGTTGCATTACACAAAGATCTGTAGGAGAAAATTAAAACAAAGTCTGCATATGTGCACATTAAAAAGGAAATGTTCATTGGTGAGGGAAACTCAAACCCAAAAGTGAACATTGTCTACTGTCTTGGTTTAAGCTGTAAATCAGCCATGCAGTTTGTTCCCCCACCTCCCAGTCCTAAAAGAGCTGTCGCGGTTTAAGCTGTAAAACAAGCAGTTTTGTCCACTCACGTCCCCCTCCTTTTTCCCCACCACTCCAAAAAAAGGGGGGAGGGGGAATGGGGAGAAGAATCAAAAGAATGTAACTCCCACGGGTTGAGATAAGAACAGTCCAATAACTAAGGTATAACACAAATCACTGTTGCTACAACCAATAACAAAAATGACCAGGGAAAAAAAACAAGGGAAGAGGATACAAATGCTCACCATTCCACCCCTTATTCCATACCTTTCACATCATGCTCAAATCCCACATTTTCAATATACCATCACATATATATATATATATATATATATATATCCACATGCACAGAGGGAGAAAGATCATCCCTTCGTGCATCGATCAACCCCCACAAAGTTGCTGAGTTCATCCCGTTCATGGTAATCGGGCTCCATCTTTTATAATCATCTCTCACAGTAGAGGAAGTTATATGCAGTGCTGGATCGTTCCCTGCTGATGCTGATTGTTCTTTTACTGCGGAATTCACCTGGTTTCTTCAAAGTTCATTCTTTATTGGGATGATGGTCACTGATGACTTGAAGACATCTGGTTGGTAGGCTATAAAAATATTACATAGCAGGCAACAGCATACAATTGAATTCATT